>WHYT01014656.1:62709-75754 GCA_009806455.1 Tetrax tetrax
CAAAAAAAAAAAAAAAAAAAAAAAAAAAAAAAAAAAAAAAAGAAAAAAAAAAGAAAAATAGTCCAACACAGAATTCATTAGACAGTCACAGACTATTCCACCTGTTGCATTGTACACCGTGTACTTACAAAACCACAGAGGGGAAAAAAAATAATGCAGATATATCCAAGCAGCTAGGAACACGAATTTTGATCTCTTTTTATATCCTATTGTTATCCACAAGCCAGGAAGCTGTTAATTGGCCTAAGTAATTGGTTTAAATACCCAAGTCCCATTATAAAAATATACTATGAAAATGCTTAGACACTTATCACAACCAAGAAATTCTTAACTAAAGTTCAAAGCTGAAAAGGCACTAGGGACTTGTCTACACTGAAGGAAAAAAAATGCGTAATTATACCAATATAACTAGCTTAGTGTGGAAATTTACTCCAGTATAAGAGTACCCTTTCCCACTTAAACTTACATGCTTTGGAAGTAGAGTAAGATAAACCATGAAAACTCTTATTCTGGTATAAAAGTGTCTCCATAGGGAGTTATATTGGTATAATTATAGCATATAATTATAGCACATAGGTGTACCATTAAATTTCCTTGTGTAGAAAAGCACTAGGTGCCCAGTCCACATACATTTTCTAGCAAAACAAATGGTTACCAAATTCCAATAGAGACGCATAAAATACTTAGCTTTTATTTTTGTTTGATGAACCTTCTTCATTTTAAAGTGATTAATTACTTCAATTAATCTTCCTTGCAAATGCTTTTCTCTCTGCCATCCTATACGGTAATAGATTATTCTTCTGGTGGAGGCATCATAAACGAACACTTTGAGAACGGCTGCGGTATCTCCACACTGATGCAGGCTCTCACCATATAAAACAAGTGGTGAGAAATCAGGTACAAGGAAGGAATAAGGTGCTGTTTACACATCTGACTGTTAGACTCGCACCTTTTATAGTACATCCCCAGCTACTTTAAACAGTCAAGTGCTTCAATAATTTAGTCTCTCTCTTTCTGACATTTCATTCTCACCTCATTTGCTGCAGAAGTTAAAACATTCCCGTCAACCTTGAGGAAGTCATGCTTCCTCCTCCTACCCCCGTACACACTAGGGGGGGAGAAAAAGTACATCTAAAAACCATGTCACTAGTTGAACTTCAAACTACAAAAGAGAACCATAAAAGACATACAAACTATAAAACTACAAAAGACTCTTCAAAATCGTTTGAATTTCTCGGAGGATACTGAGCTCAGAAACCCAAGCTTAAGCCAAATAAATTGCCACTGTTTATGAGAAAGATCCCTTAAAAGGGGAGCAAACAGTAATACTGGTTACGCCAGCCTCCAGAAAGTGGAAAGCACTGACGATTTGCCACAGAGATGTCAGTGAAATTACTAATAGCAACAACAACTTCAGTTTGGGCATTTTAAACGCTCTACTACGAAAGGTGAAATGACCCTAGAGATAATTAAGGATTATGGTAACCGACTTGCAGGACATGTAGGTAAATCTCTTCTGCAAAATGTGTTTCTTTCCTCTTCAACCACTGTAAAAAATTGCATCCTCCCCCCCCCTCACCCCCAAAGCTCTTCATAGGACAGGCATCCATGTGTTCTCTTTTGTACTTCTGAATAGTTTTGTCCCTCAGCACTACGGAGTTTGCTCCTACAGGCACCAGCCCCCTTGGTGACAGAGATCCCTCGACTGGGCTGCCCCTCAGCCGTACCAATGCGCTCCTCGGGTTCGCTGCCCTGCATGACGCCCCACGGACAGAGGCAGCAGAGCGATGGCTGCCGAGCCGCAGGGAGCACCAGTGCCGGGCAAGGCCCACCACCACCACCACGGCAGCTCCTTCCAGAGGTGCCCGCTTTGCCACGCGTCAGCAACGGGCAAAGAGCTTTCAACCGACTGTGAAGCAGCACCTACGTGACAAAACTGCCACCCTATTTCCAAATCAAAAGCTTGCATCTCTGCATGGAAATTGCATACCTAAGCGTTAAGGTCAACTGATCTGAAAATTCATCCTGATATTTTCCAATTTGCCAGTATGCCTCATGTCTACAAATACGCTTGAAAAGAAACACCGACAGTTCTTACATGCAAAAATTTAACATAGCAAAAGAAAAGCAACAGCAGGAAAAACTCTGAATAGGTATTATAAAATAGGACAACAAAAAGAAACGTATCAAGCTTAAGAGGAAAAGGGTATTAAAACCATTAGTTCTAATGGGTTAGCAAGATAATGAGGAAGGTTAGTCCAGAACTCCAAATAGGAGTCTGGAGTCATTTGCCTGAATCATTTGAAAACACTATAAACAGTGCAAAGAATTAATTTCACCTGCCCTTTGACATCAACACCTGAGCTTATCAGCTTAGATTTTCTTTAAAGGCAGGGGGAAAACAAGTAACTTTAGGAGCATGGTTCATCAGACCTGCATGACATGTCTCATTTAGGATGAGATGATTCACACCAAGAAATAACTTACTACTTTACACCGAAGAGAAGTCCACACGAAAAAAAATCAGGTACGAAGGCCTACAACACGTATGGTCAGATGAGTCCCACCCTTGAAATTTAGTATTTCAAAGATATTGAAGGCTTATTTGGCCACTGCAATTAGTGCATTCCATATAAGGGGGGGGGGGGGGGGGGGAGCAGAGTTTCTTTTACTCTCTGACTCAGTTTCTTTCCTTTTTACGAGGGAAATAACAATGATTCCCTGCTCCAGGGAAACTTTTGAGAATTTAAATATCGGTCACTATCCACAGAGTCATTTCACAGCCAAGATACAGTTTTGTGATGATTTTAAGCTGATACAAGCCTGTACCACCACCAAAACAGGCTGTCCTGCCCTGACCCCCACCCTCAGCTGAACTCACCACACACTCCCTTGCCTTACCTCGGTGCTGCAAGTCAGATCAGCTCAATGATCTGGCTGAAAGCTAAGCATTCACAGGTTTTGTTTGGCAGGATTAGTTTTCAGACAAATCAGCGAGCTGATGCGGCTCACCTTATGACACAAGGGAAGCAGCAGGGACCTGATAAAAGGATGGAACTGGTCTTTTCAGCAAAAGGGAAGTCTTACATCAGCTTCAGGCAACCATCAGACCCACCCTTTGGTATAAGATCTTTCAGCAACACAAAACTCAATAAAAGAGTGCCCAAGGAGTGTAACAAAAGGCTTTGGGAAAATGCAGAGGTAAACAAATTTGGGTTTCAAGTTTTCTTCAGTTTTCCCCAAAGAAATTCTGGCTTGGTATCTAGAAAAGGCACATGTCCATTTAGTTCAACATGTATTTTCCTATATACATTTATGTCTTTACAACCCTTCTCCTGCTAATTTGCTCTTTTGTTTCAGTCCCTCATCCTCAAAAGCCAAGAATAAAAAGCTGCCTTTTTGAGGAATACCCACTAGGATCTTCTGATGAATGTCTAAAGAATGAACTCTATTTTAAAAATATTCCCTGCTTATTCACAAGCATTAATCTAAAACTGACAGACAAAACATGTCACTGAATTCTCAGTATCAGGTAAACATTTGGAAAAGTACTTAAGAATAAACAAGTCATATTTGTTGTCTTCTTCAGTCTACTATAGGATATATAACCTCACTTCTGGAGAGAAAAACTGCATTTCTACCCATTTCTGGCACCCTGGCTGAGACAACTTGTTCGAGTAAGACAGACAACCACAGGTGAGCTCAAGGACTTCAAGAAAGTAAAAGTTCTATCAGAAATCCTAATTATTTGAACCTTCTGTTATGATGCCACGACCAGCTGCCACCTTTAACAAAAAGCATCTTTCTTCCTCCATCACTTCAAGGAAGACATAAACACCAAGCAAAGAAAAAATTTAAACTGAGTGTTAAAAAGCAGGAGTAGAGAAGGAACAAACAGATTAAGTCAGACTCAGCTTTTTCAAACCTAGAAGATCAGTAACTACTACAAGTAAACCTAAGATTTTAAGAAACAAGAGTTGTTGCAAATAAAACATCTAGGTCTTCTTAGAGCAAAGTAATAGAGTTTGGAAACTACCATGCAAGAATAAATTGGCCTTTGTTCTTTGAATTCCTTAGGTATTTTCTTAGAACAGTGGAAGCTTAACTAACTTTTTAAACATGTTTCATCCACCAGCTCAACAAGCTACATCCTCTCAAAGAAAATTTGACATGGTGGAATAACAACCAACTATCCTTGGCAGCTTGCTTCTCTCTAGACCCCCCCAATCTTCTGAGAAGAATTAAAAGGAAAAGAAATCTATGAAATTAAATATCAGGTACTATAAAATTGCATAGACCGCATCTAGCGCATCACATTCACTACTTAATATTGACAATTACACACAAACTATCTCCTCTCCTCAGTTCCCGTCTTCTCTACACTTTCCACATACAGAGCAACACCACACTTCAATTTTCACGCTGACATCTTTTCAAATATCGTTTCAGCAGATACAGAAAGAGAGATTTTTAATTACAGCTGCCATGTCAGGTAAAAAGTAAAGAAACCATGCACATCAACATTTACATTCCAGCTTGGCTTTGTCTCCTTTGTTTGTTTCCCTCTTTTCTTTTCTTTAAGTCTGCTATTACTTAGAGGATCGGTATTAGAGGAACCTGAAAAAACCCTGCATCGCTACCCACAGATAACTACTTTTATGATTCCTCCTATTACACTGCCAAATCTCGACAGGATTTGGGGGCTTGTTTACTTGGTTTTTTTGGTCGCATTTATGCACAGATTCCTTGGAGGACAGAGAGGAGCAAATGCAAGTCAGAGGGAGGAATGGATTTAAGAAGAAAAAAAAAAAAAAAAAAAAAAAAAAAAAAAAGATGATGATGTTGGCATAAAAAAGAAAGTAGCATAACTTTGGGAAGGAAAGAAGTGAGACAGAAGCAAATAAATCTCTCACTCCCTGCAGGAGAAAAGGCAGAGGAAAAGCTTTGAGCAACCATATTCCACCATAGAGCTGATACATAATAGTGTTTGCATCTCCAAAAAAGTAGAGGAACATATCTACCATTTTGCCAACCACACTCTAGCAAAGTAACAGCTCACTCAGGCCCTCCCCCACCCTTCTCCTACTGACAAAGTGTGTTGTTATATTTATTATTAAAACGAGCCGTGAAGAACTAGGAGGACGAATGGGGGGGGCTAACCAAAGTCCTCCTGGCACAGACAATGCCTCTCCATTTGGCAAGTTCCTTGTGAACAACTGAATTCCTAAATGCTACCCCAATATACGAGAAAACCAACCCATATATCTAAACCTAAACCTTACTGAGGGTCTCAGTTCATCCAGAACTGAGATTCCAGTTGTCACGAGCATTCACACAAAATTCTCGACAGCTTGGGCTGTGGTAGCTCTCAGATCCCTAGCTAATTCTTGGAAAAATCTTTTTCTTTCTTTTTAAATGTTAGCAACTACGCCAACACGTTGAGCACTTCAAGAAGATTGTTCTAAAACGCAAGACAGTTTGCTTCGGATGTTGCCTGATCAGCCTCTCGTCTTTAAAGGAAGAGCTCAATTAAGTTGGGAACTTTTCCTCTGAATGATTTTAAATGGTTTTTTTTCATTGTGGTTGGATCTCAGTTACTGTAATTGCTATTTATATCAAAACATTAAAAGGTCTGGTTATAGGGTTTATTAGAAAAGCAAAATGTGTTTTTAATACTTTAAAAAAACCACAACAAAATATTTTGTAGCATTATTTTCCCCTGTATTTGCATACCACATGTCCAACAACAACAAAAAGAGTATTTTACAAAGTTAAAAGTCTCAAAAACAGGACTAAAGTAGCAGCTCCTACAGTTTGTTAGCATTAAAAATGCTTTTGTGCCATGTTGGGGGGACTATCACAAGTGATGCGTGTTAGCCTCCAGATTTAGAAGAATAATATAGAGAGATATTGTAAACCAAAAGGTAACATACAAGACAAACCAATATAATATCCCTTTATTAGCAAAACCACAATTTTAAATGTAAAAAAGTGTCACTTTAAAGAAAACTGCTAGATATACTCCCTCTGCATAATGTTGTTTTGAAGATGTGAAGGCAGAGGGTCATACAGGATAAAATCTTCTTTGAAAGGCAGCTTAGCAACACGTAATCAAGAACTACAGTTGGAAACAAGCAGAGCATTCCCCAAACTTCTCCCTTTCCATTCCTGTCTCCTGGGGGTCCCTCTCCCTCCAGTCGGCAAGGCGGCGGCCTGCCCACCTGCCATCGGAATCCCATCTCCTTGCATTATCTCTGCGCAGGTCGGGGATGAATGGCTGTTGAATTCCCCAGAAATAAAAAAAAACCCAAACCGCCACACACCACCCTTTGCTCCTGAAGCAGCAGGCCTGAACCGAGGGAGCGCGGGGCCCATCTGCATATGTGAAGGTCAGGGCACTCCAGCCGGGGAGGTGAAGAATGGAGCAGCTCTTGTACGGGTGCCTCACACGCCCTGGCCTGCTGCCTGACAAGCGAGATTGTTGAAAAGCAATAGATAGCTTCTGGCAGCGGCAAGGAGAAAAATATTTTGATCATGTGACGCTATACAAGCTCACTAGTTTGCTTCATGTGTGAAACTTTTACAGGCGCTACAAACACCGCGCTTGTAATCGGCCCCAGAACCCAGCCCACTCTGCTCTCCTCTCCTCCCCGGGGAAACCTCAGTCGCCCGGCAGCACTTCTGCAGGCTGGAAATCCCTCAACCCAGCAAAGTTCAGTGTAAAAAAAATTACGGAAAACAGAACGCAACCAGCTAGCACCTATCTGTATGTTCCCGGCACTTTCCATGACCCTTAAACACAGGGCACCAAGAAGTTACCTGCCTCGCAGAAATCCACCTTCCTGTTTACAGCAAGGAAGGACTTTCAAATATAAGTAAAACTGCCATGTAGAATTATTTTGCTATTGCTGGTACACAACTAAAGCAGCCTCAAACGTACCTATCTGTATTTTTCCAGAATTATTTCTTTAAATAGCCTCCATCTACAACCATCTGTAAATATATGTAAACAGCAACAGCTGTAAAGAACACGCTCATTTTTCTTGACTTGGGAATTTAAAGCAACTAAGAAACACTGAATTAAAAAAACAAACCACAAAAGCACAATTATTTTCCATAAATCATGTCTGAAATAAGACATCAATACTACCATTTCATATAAACAGAGAATACCCAAAACATTCACAACATAAATTGCTAAAGAAAAAAAAAAAAAACCAAACCAGAACTCCATAACTTTCCACCCAAATCAAAGGCTGCAAATAAACCAGCATATTCCTTTGATGCTGTCAAAACAAACCTCCTTATCTTTATTTTTAACTTTAAAAGAATAAAATTTAAGAACTACAAATCCTGTTCTTGTGCTTTCAAAAGAAATTTTCAGAGCTGATGTTTCAGTATCTTGCTTACAAACAAGTAAGTCTGACAAGCTAACCAAAAACATGATCAATGTCGGAACACCTAGCCTCAGATCCCACCCAAACAAACAGAGAGGAAGGTACCATGCAGACTGGATACCTTCACACACAACAAGCATTCAGGCTTCCTATTTATTCTGCACAACACTGTAATTAAAACTGCACATCAAACTCAGGTAATTAAATAAGGTGAATATTATCCTTATTTTAACATAGGGAAACTGACGTATCCAACAGTGAAACGAGCTACCTTTAGATCACACAGTTAGCTATCCAGAATTCCTGCACCAATCCTCTAACACTGTTTTCCTGAAGTCACACAATTTACTTACCGCAGCTGAATTCACTGCTTGGGTAAAGAAGGCACTATTCCACTTCCGTCAGCCGGTGAATTAAGCCATGTCCACACTGGGAACAGCACACGTGACTACAACCATGTTTTAAAACAGAATCTCTCCTTTTGGGATTTTCTGAAACAACTTTCCTTCTTTACTCAAATGAAAAACAACCGTTACACTCAAACTTCAGGTCCTCTGGTGAAAGCCAGCTGTACCAGGGATTGTGCTACAGCAAGACAGCCCTCTCTTCCCTGCGTAACACCCATCACTTTGCGCTTTCAAAACATGACCAAAACATGTTATGGAACTGCCTACTTTGTGGAAAACTCAGCAAGTTACCTCTAGCGTAACAGCCATAGCTGTAAGCCCCTCAGGAGAGCCGGTTCTAAAAGCTGTTATTTCGCCAGTACAGATACACTACCACCCCAACAGTAAGCTAAACACAAATGGGTTTGCCACAACAGCTATTAGTGAAGGATGTGATTAATTCCCTGAACCTAACTAGGTACCTACAACAACAGAACTTCAGAGTGGACCGGGCCACAGGGTCTTTAACAGGCAAATAAACTGATTCAGTAACTTGGCAGAATCAAAACCATTTTGTAACTAATACAGATAAAAAAAATTACTAACATCCAACAGAATCTCCTAGTACAGAATATTTTTTTTTTTGAGTAAGTAGATATCTAAACTAAATTCCAAACAAAGCTCTCAAGGCAAAAAAAGAAATCCTGAGTGGAACAGTTTAGAGTAGAATCTTAAAAGACCCTAACACAACTAACACTAGCTCCTAAAAAAAAGGAGTCAAAGTCTTCCCCATTTTCTTGATTATTATTTTTAGCAAACATGCTAAAGAAAATAAGTAACAAAAATACCTCACATACATCTGATTTCTCAAAAACAAACAAACAAAAAAACCCAGCAGATGGGGTTGACCCTTGTCAGCCCCCCAAATGGTCAGAAAGACTGATGGGGCTGGCAGGGGGAGATCAGGAACACAGCCCTACAGCTGGAAGCGTGAGAGGGCCCATCGCTCAGACAGACGTCTTCATAAACAGTTATCAGATCACAAACCTAAATGCACTATCTTTTCAAGCCGGAGAAGGCTACAAAGCAGGGGGGAAGACAGGGCACAGCAGTGAATTCTTAAACACAGATAGGCATTTGGCAGTCGGGCAAGTTCAGGTGCAAAAGGTTAGCTAACTAATAGTTCTTGAAATTTGAGAAAGGAAATTAATAAATAGATTACATACTTCTACACATGCTCAGTTCTTCTGATACAGTTACTAAACCCACCACGACTCAAATGCAAGAAGTAGTATGCAAGTAGATCAAACATTGGTAGCACTGTACTGAAAGCCATTCTTTACAGACATTGCAGAACCAAACTGTTTTATACCCACAAACCGGCTGCTACCCATTCAGAAATTCAGCAGCCTCATGACTTGCTTGGGTATGTAAGGAAATTAATATTTCCACTATACATGGAATATAAATGCACAATACATCAACACCCTTTCAAATCATACCCACTGAAAACTTTTACACAGAATTCACATTGGTTTTAATAAACACAAATGAAACATTTTGATAACAGCATCAGGATAATGATCTCGGGCTACACAATTTTATAAATAGTTGCAGGTGCCTTCATATGAAGTCAGCTACCTATACAGGGAGTACAAAGTCTGCTAAAAGGTACTTTGTACTTGCAGTAAGAACAATTCCCATATGAAAAGCAATCTTTAAACAAGACATAATAATTGTGATTTCTGCATCAAATTTGTTCACTTTAAAAATGAAAGCAATGTATCTGCCAGATAAAACAACCGAACTTGGTGGTAAGGAAGCCTGTGCACGCACCCCACAGCCCAGCACGTACTTGTGCTCTGCACATCATATTCATCAGAAGGCAAGTTCTGCAACACCAGCAAAGCTCCTGGGCACTTATTCAACTCAATTTTCCTCAGAGTTTAATTTCTATGAGAAATCCAGCAACTTCACAGAGATGACATTGAGTACATAATGATAAAACAGTGCAAGGAATACTTGAATTTTAGGTGATGGTGCCTTTAGTTTAAGGTGACTATATTGACACAGGCGACAAATCCTTCATTTCGCTCAGTCATTTGTCTTCTCAGTTGTCTGAATAGTTGCCTGTAAAGCTTAAGTTCTCCCAGAATATCTTGTGTTCACAATAAGACTGGATTTATCCAAAAGCCAAAGTTTACGGCACAAATGCCCTATTTATTTCTAAGAGACCTCCATTTTCACTGTGCCAAGGTGTGTCTGCTTGACGGGAGGTGTGTGTTATGTGCCTCAGTTTCCCCACGCTGTACAACAGGAAAAATCGTCTCTTACTCCAGTGCACGGCACACTAAGACGACAGCATAAAGATCAAACGTACTTGAAATGTTGGTACTGAGAAAATAAAGGTAGTTAAAAGTAATCCTGTACAAATCAGCCATCTACTGTCCCCAGAATGCATTGTTCACAATATACACGGGTATCTTGGGATACATTCATCCCTGAGAATTCCTCGACCGCAGCGGAACATCACCCCGCATGGGTTTGGCCCTTTCTGAGCTGACAATGTTCCTGGTGGATCTCTAGATGCCACGCTCTCAGAACTGGAAGTACAACCACAGAAATTCCCCGGCCCACCTGCAACACAAACACTGCAGCGCTGTGCCAGCACATCAGCATTCACGTGTAAAATTGAGCATGAATAGGTACGACTGGGTAACAGAAAAACTCAAAAGGCAACCTTACGATCTGAATGGCAAAACACACATCAGATGCACAGAAACCTTTGTGGTTTCCCAAAAAGTAATATTTAGACTTATTAACAGGTAAGGCTTCTTTAAAACAAATTTTACCCTAATATGCTTGGCTCCGTAAGATTTTAATGTGTTACATTTATTTGCTTCTATCAGCATCAAGCAATATAAAACCAACACTGCTTAGAACCACTTTTCTACTACTAGTTTTCAAAACAAATTTGAAAACCACTAAGGTACCATTTTAATTTAAGTTTAATTAAAGTCCTCATTCAATCCTACCAAAACATGTATTTAGCGCTATGTAAATAGCCCCAAAATTGAAAGAAAAAAGTTTTTTTTTCCCAAGTACCTTAATAATCACAATTCTAAAATATATTCTAGCAAGTTAGCCTACCACAAACACATGCTACTGAAATTCTGCAGCCTTGAGCATGCATGCACAGCGAGCATGGCAACACTACTTTACATATCCACAGAGAATCTTCAAAGCCTCCTGATAAATGGCACGTTATGAAAAAGTACTGAAATGTAACTAGATAGAACCCAGGTACAATCGTAGGGACACAAGGATAAATAAACGACTTCCACTCTCACATTAACAATGAGAATTTCAAAATACCCATGATAAAATATTTGAGATGCAAAAGTAAGAGAAAGACCTATCAGTAGCCATTGAAACTTGTTTTCATTGCATGAATTCCATCTAGTTTTAACTAAGGTAGTATTTCAGAATGAAACAGGCTGTGCTTAGTAATTTCAAAAATTTTATGTTACATATGTAACTAGAAAACTTAGCAACGGATTAAATGCCTCAGTTCTCATCCCCGCAGATTTGAATCAGAATGACAAAAAAGACAGTAATCGACTGCTTAGTTTGTAGAATCCTTACACAATGGAGGCAGCAATATCGAGTAGATAGGTTTGCATCTTGCTTTCTTTATTGTATTTTGTACACAGGGTCCTGCTGTTCCAACATGTAGGCATAAGCGCTACTACAAAAACCAGTAACTGAATGCCAAACCACAAAGTGTCAAATATATGGTCGTAATATATATATAGATGCTACTAACTGAGAATATTGCTATTTGCTACTTCTAAATAGAAGCTATGTGAATACTAAACTGTTTATTCGAAAATGCACAGGGAAAAACATATTTTATTCTCCCACTGAGACATCAAGAATCTATTCACCACACTAACAGCTGTTTAATGGCCTTCAGGCACAGGACAGGATTCTGCAGCCCTGGCTTAGCCAGAACTCCCAATATGGGCAATCTATTTGGCATAAAAAGGGCTGCAGAATCAGGCATACTCTGAGTTTCTCCACTGCAAAACAAACAACGATACACACACAAAGTCAGAGCAGCTCAACAGATTTTTTTTTTTTTTTCCATAACACTTGCTATATACCTTACTCTATACAGGTACTCCTGAAAAGACTCAGGTTCTTTCTCTGTGTGCAGGTCTACATAAATCTTACACACATGCATGAAGGAGAAAGATGTGTATACAAAGCACACACACACAGAGGCCAGCTACTGTGTTAGCTACTGCAGTGCAAATCAGAAGTGAAGAATAAAAGGAGCCTCAGAACTCTAAATATCTGTACGCTGCCAAGGAATTAATCAATAATCAAAATAACTGAATGGCAAGGTACTGTACAAGCATCACACAACTCCTTCACGATCAAATCAATGCATCCGCGTGAGCAATAAGCATCTGCTTTGAAAACATGTGTTTCTCCAGAGACAAGAGGGCTCTTTTTCCAGCTTACATCTCATCTCATGATTGGGTAAAGCAATTAAATGAAATGGAAACAAAGTTTTTTGAAATAATTTAATAGTCTGGACAAACACAGAAGTCAGTTCAGAGTGGGATGCCATGGTTTTACATATTACAAAAAATTACCCATGCTGAGGCAAGAATTTCCTGAACAAGCATCTCAGATGTTGCAGCCTACTGACGGTCCTTTTTCTCTGTTCACAGCACAATAGTTTCTTACAGGCATAGGGGCCAACCATCATCTGCTTTGCAAAGACACACGACAAGTGAGTGTATTCTAACGTGTATACACACATAATATAGAGCTTACACACAGATTATTATTAAAAAAGAAAGAGAAGCCTTCTATTCAAGTGCTGGACTGAATATCCCATTTTTCTTTTTCAAAAAGCAATCAATATCTCTGCTTAATGATGTAACATACACGGAAATTGATCTGTGGGAATTAAAAATAAAAAACAATGTACAAAAACAATGGTGTTCTGTAAGCTAGTGGTAAGTATTTTTTTTTTATTTGACATAACCTATTTTATACACTGAAAAATATTAATTTAAAATGTAAGAAAATTTCTTATTTCAATCACTTACTGATTAGATGGCAAAACTGTAATATAAAGAACACCGATTACTTGCCTTTATGACAATTATTTTGAGGGAAAAAAAAATAATTAAGAAAATAAAAAAAAAAATTGCACCTTTGATAGATTCTTCTTTCTAAGCTGTA
>WHYT01014657.1:0-45431 GCA_009806455.1 Tetrax tetrax
ACCATGGTCATCACCACAGGCTGCAGGGGAATCTTGGCCAGGAGCCGCATTACTCCTCCCCCTCCTTCTTCACTGACCTTGGCGTCTGCAGCTGTTTCTCTCACAAGAAAAGTTCTTCACAACAGGCTGGCAGACGCCTCTCAGGATCTCTTCACATCATCCATCTCATCTCCTCTCCACCTCTTGCAGCCAGGCCTGGCCAAGTTGGGCCCAGTCGGCCGCCTGGCGAAAGGCCAGAGGGTGAGGCCTGCAAGGCCCCGGAGGCTTGCACCTCCCCCTCTGCGCCTCTGCCCCCACTCAGCTTCGTCACATCTTCTCTTCTTTTTTTTTCCTGTTTGTCCCCTTCTTAAATACGTTATCGCAGAGGCGTTATCACAGGACATTCTGCTATCAATTGGCTCGGCCTTGGCCAGCAGCGGGTCCGCCCTAGGCCCAGCCGAGTCCACTGAACAAAGGGGAGTGACTTCCAGCAGTTTCCTACAGAAGCTGCCACCTTAGGCACCCCCTTTACTAAACAAAACCACAGCACATGCAAAGTTGTCCTTCCTGCCTTAAGGTTTTCTAGAGGCAATTTTAAAATATGGTAACTCAAGCATTTGTTTCTATTTCTAAGTAAATAAGTTATGATAAAATAATGAATTAATTACCTCACAGATAATAAGATGTTCAAGGAGCTCCAGACACTAGTTGTGATTAACTGAATTCTTCCACATGCTGTACACTGGGATCAAAGAGCTTTCTAAATAGCCAGATGATATCAATACTAATTGGTAATCTTGTATGGCAAGAGGTGCTATTTTCCACATGGAAACCATATACTGATATTCAAGCAATGACATACTAATTACTTTGTATGTCAGTATGCCTTCTTTCAAAGAAGGTGATTTTTTTTTTCAATAAAAGACCCTATTTCAAATCAGAGATGACTTTGAAAAAATATGTGCATTGTACTCCTGCTTGTGCTCTCAAAAAAAGAGATCACTATGTACAGAGAGTGAGTATAAACAGAAGGTGATTCTACTTAGTTTGATATCCCCCCCCCCCCCTTTGTTTCCTGTGGAGGTAAAAATCTGGCTCCCTTGCCCTTGTGATTGGGAACAATGTGCAGTGTTAATGGCTCCTCTTGTTTCAGAATGTGCTCAGAGAGCTGGAGAGGAGGAAAGGTGATCTGAAGAGCATCACGGAAAGCTGCACTGCACTCCAGGCTCTGGTAGAAGGGAGCGAGACTTCCCTGGAGGAGAAGCTGTGTGTCCTTAGTGCTGGCTGGAGCAGAGTTCGGACCTGGACTGAGGACTGGTGTGACACCTTGTTGGTAAGTTGCACGTGTGAGAAATAATCAGGGTGGTTCTCCCTCCATACCCTTGGAACAGTTGTAGTTCTTACTTCTCTCACTTTGCTGTGATGTGAAGCTTCTATGGTGCCTCATGGACTTAAAGGAATGTGGAATGGCTATCTGGTTACTCTGTAGATGGAGAGATGAGTCATGAGGTTACATACAATGAGGAAGGTCAGAAACTGCTTTGCAAGTGTTTTGGATGTGCTGATAGGCATTGGTGCCATGTCCTTGGTCGTAGTGGCTATTGCTCAGGGGGTGGGAGATAAAACCGCAGAATCTGAATGTGAGAGTGATGAAACTATGTAAATATCCCAGGCAGACAGTTAACTGGATCCTAGTGGGAATAACCTGCTTAGTTGTAGAAAATAAAACTAGGTTTATTATTTTTTTTTACTTTTGCATTTTTCATTCTCCTGGCTTTAGTGCTAGGACTCTTTTCTGTGTTCTTACTTTCCCTAGACTTTGTGGTGTAATTCCTTTTTTTCTATAGAAAATCCAGCATATGCTTAGTGAATGCCTTTCACACATCTGTTGTTTTGATCTCTTTATCTTTACTTTCTCCCTTCTGCTTTTATTTGTGTTGTGGCTTAGTCCTGGTCACCACACAGTTGCTCGCTCTCCCTAACCCTCCCCAGCGAGATGCAGTAGAGGATTGGGAAGAAAGGAAAACTCGTGGGTGAAGATGAAGATAGTTTACTAGAATAGCAAAGGAAAATTACAATGATAAAAAATATAGGGATACTAAAATATACAAAATGAACAGTGTACAATTTCTCACTGCCTGACATCCCAATGACTGATAAAGCCCATCCCAAGCACTGATCGTGGAAACAAAACCGAGCAGCAAGCAAAGGAGCAAGAGAGAGAGATGCCCACCTCAGCCAACCCTTACTGATATACGGAGCATGACGTCTACAGCATGGAATACTCTCGCTGGCCAGTTTGGGTCAGTTATCCTGTCTGTATCCCTCCCAGCTTCCTGCACCTGCACATTAGCGAGACCTGGGAAGATGGACAGTGTCCTTGGTGTCATTAGCAACAACTCCTATCATCAGTGTGTTTGTCAACATTCCTCACATTCTAAATCCCATACTCAATCCAAGCCACATCAGCTACTGAGAGGAAAATTAACTCATCCCAGCCAAAACCAGGACAATGTGCTGTCACGTTACATTTTTAAATCTTTTGTCCTCATTTACAAATTTATCTCCTTCTACATCTTACCTGTTAACTTTTTGTCATTTTCTCTTTTTCTGCACCAACAGTGCTAGGCTTTTGTGTCCACTTGTTATTTAGCTCTTGCTACCCTAGTGCATGGAAATAACTTTCTAAACTATTCTGAAAGGGGGCATCTACCATCTCTCATAGACTGAGTAGGTTATGAGGTATACAGGCATTCATACAACTGCTAGTGGGATTACTCATTAACTGGTAGCAGCTGATTCTGCCAGATTAAAATTAGGGGAATAAAAACAAGTTATGGAAGTGGTGTTTGTTTCACAACATATTAATTAGAGCCCAGAGGTTGGATCTTTTGTTTTCTATGTAACTTTCTGTAAGCTCGTGAATTTAATAAAGTAAGTAGAGAACCAAAGGGATTAGCCCGAAAGGATTGGTTTCCATGAGGCTGCTGTGTGTGCTGCTCTTTATTCAGCCTGAAAGAAACCTCTGTGCCAGCTCCAGCACGAACAGAGCATTTTTGTAGTGACAGATTTCCCCGAGACTCAGATGATGGCTGTTCAGCAAAGCTCTTGGGACCCTCTGTCAGCCTGTTGCTCTTGCAGACAGCCTATCCTGCAAGTGTTTAAGAGTGTGCCAACTCAGAGTTGAGGCCAACAGCATCTGTTTGGCTGAGTAACTGGAAAACTAAGCATATTATACAGCCTAAAGCTGCAGGTTTTACTAAATGGACAGGAAACAGTCTACAATTGATGCTAGTATCAGATTGATACTTTCAGATAGTTAAGGTATTTCTGTGTTGCTCAGCTACTTATGACAATCCACCTTCAGAAGGCCCTGATATGGGCTGAAATTGTGGAATCTTTGGTGTGTACCTGGATGGCGAACCTTGTGCTCCTGTCCAGTGCCTGTTGCAGGTTGTACTGTTTGTTTCATAATCCAGTGATGTCTGTTTTAGGAGTAGTCAGGTAGTTTACCCTTATTTGTAAATGCTGTGAGGATGATCCACAACTGAAAAATCTTAAACTATGTTCGTGTCTGGTGATGAGTATTGTCATTGTGCTGACTTCGCTAGGTTAGATCTTTCTTCTGTTGGTCAAGATCCCTGCTCCTTGCAGGGGGGTTGGACTAGATGACCTTTAAAGTCCCTTCCAACCCAAACCATTCTGTGATTGTATCTAAGTTTCTTGATATTGATATAAAGACCAATCGTAGGCTCTCTCTCTCTTCCCCTCCCTTTGTTTTGATAGTCTATAAGATCAAAGATTAGCTACCCTTTTTTTGGGTGAGAAGCTCCGTGCTTAAGCAGGATTCTCTGAATCTGATAGCTTTGTTTTGTCACATAGAATAATGTGTTTCTGCCTGCAGCACCTAATGTTACAACTTCTGACTGCATATGAAAGCAGACCTAATTAACATGTCTGTAATGTAGTGACTTTTCTTAGGAAGAAGAAATATTTTAATGTAATCACTGAAATATCAGAACTTGACTATTATAATTTGTAGACTTTTGTGTAATCCCCTTTCAATTAAAAAATCCTGACAACAACCGCACGTAATGCATACTGTTGTATCTGCTAGTGATAACTGAAAAAAAATGTGGGTTTTTCAGTCAACTGAGATGTTATGTTGTGGCTGTAATGTTGTAATACATAGTTTGTCCAACTAAAGACAATCAAGCATCTCAGCTATTTCTGTATTTCTTTCTATGCATTAGGAACAATAATATCAAAAGGTCTATAATTAGAATTGAATTCTTGTAAATACTTATTGAAGGTGAAAGGTACCATCAAATTTTCAGTGTTCCTTTCCAAGGTATATCCATAATGCTTTATACCATTTATCTGCTTTTTATTCATAACGGTGGTTTTGGCAGGGATTTTTTATTAGCGTGTGGGTGTTTCTGGGTTGTGTTGGGGATTTTTGTGGAATTTTTTTAAGTTTCTCAGACTGATACACTTTTTATAAATGTTTTTCCAGAATCATCAGAGCCAGCTGGAGATTTTTGATGAAAATGTTGCCCACATAAGTACTTGGTTGTATCAGGCTGAAGCCTTGCTGGATGAGATTGAGAAAAAGTCAGCAAGCAAAAAGGAGGAAACTGTGATGGTAGGAAATGTTGCTGTCGAGCAGCAAATGTTGAAGTCAAGTCAGGTTTGCTGCCTGTTTGGGTTTTTTAGTATTTTTTCCTTCTCTGGTGTAACCATTTCATTTTCTTTCACTTCTTAGCGCTTAACATCCGAATTAGATGATGTCAGTCTTCGAGTGGATAATGTGCGTGATCAGGCTATCATCCTAATGAATGGTCGGGGGGTATCATGCCGTGAACTTGTTGAACCCAAACTGGCAGAACTGAACCGTAACTTTGAGAAGGTCTCTCAGCACATCAAAAGTGCCAAGGTGAGAATGAGCGAGCCCCAAAACATGCTATGACAAAATGATGGCAAACAACTTTAGGGGACAGATCTTTATGTATTAGAACGGCACTTTGCTGCCTTTGATTCTCTTTTAAGTGTAGCTAATTATATGTGAAAAACGGACAGACTGATTTTAGACCAACTGCTTTTTTCACCTGAGTAGCAAGTGATGACTTGAGTTGCAAAGGAAAATTTACAAATAACTGTTATGAAGATTCAGAAAAATGTATGTGTCGCAGGACATATTTATATGGACTACAGAACAACACTGTAAGCTAATGTGACGGGAGATTTTTTGTTTATTTTGAGACCAAAATGCTCATATTGAAGTTTACAGGTAGAAGCTTGGTAATACCTATCAACACTGTGTCCAACTGTTAGATTAGACAACTCTTGCAATTTTTTTTTTAATGTTGATTGATATTTGATAGTCCTACATACTGGTATGCCTGTTCATGGAGAATTGGTTTAAATCATTAAACTACGTGTGATAACTCAGACTAAATTTTCAGCTTGAACGAAGTTTTATTTTGCTTATAGATGCTTGTTGGACAAGAACGACTTCCTGTCATGTCAGAGCCCTGTGAAGTCAGAGTAGCTTTTCCAGACATTGAAAAATTTGAGAGTGACATACAGAATATGTTAAAAGTTGTGGAAAAGCATCTGGAGTTGAGTGGGGAAGATGAAAAGGTTTGTAAGCGATGGAAAAATTAAATAACTGACTGCCTTTCTATTTTGTCCATATGTTATATTCCTCCAGACTCTGTGGGGGAGGAGTTCTGAGAAACTCGTTTTAAGACAGGAGTGGAAAATTAAGGGAATTACTAGGTTGTCAGAAATGCTGCACAATTTTCCCATACTTTTCCCATAGCTGCTTCCTCTTGGCTGGCACATTGAGAATAAGTAGTCATACATCTGTATTTTCTTAATGGCTTTAAATAATTCAGGTAGTAAACTTTGATTTTTCATTTATCTTCTCTTCTATTCAAAGTAGCTGTTTATAAGGAATCTTTCCTGTAAAAGCAGTAGGGTGCAAAACTTTTTTTTTTTTTTTTTTTTTTTATTTTTTTTTTTTTTTTTTTTTTTTTTAATTTCTTGATATCTAACTCTCTGAACTTATGTTGAAATGATGACTTAATGCAGCCGAGACTCTTACTATGTATTTGGCAATATGATACTTTGTTCACTTTAAATTTAAACATGATAGATTGAATCACAGTGCTGCATAGGTCAGGTCACTGGATGCTTGTGAGATGAGGTGCAAATAAGTGGCTTATAGTTATTCCAAATAAGAATATAGATTAAAATTTATCTTTTCCTGGGTTTTTATCTAGGCTCTGCTGTTCATCTGTATAAAATAGTCATACTTCCCACCCCCCCATCTTGTCTAGAAATAGCCTTGTTGGCTACAAAATTGGGTAAAATCTTGCCAGGCCACCCTATCTGCCTTCCTTTTAAGCACAGAAAATATAAAATGAGCTGGAAAGCTGAATATAAGTCTATGGAAAATGGCATGTATGCTACAGAAAACAAATATTAAAAGGCCTCTATGGAAGAACCTATTGTTACATAACATATGCTTCTCTTTGTGCTGTTTTAATTATTATTATGTTTTCATTTCCTTGCTATTCTGCTCTGAACTTGCTTATTAGTGTCAAGGAGCTGAAGTCATAGCACCCTCTTGCTGTGGCTGCCTACTGCTGGCTCATTGAGTGAGCTTCCTGCATGGCCTCTCTTTATGAAGTTTATGGAATGACCAAGTTGGACTTTAAGATGCGGTAGTTGTGGAGGAGAATCTCTGCTTGAATTTGTTTGCCTCACATTTGGATAATAAAACAACAGTTTGGTACCATTACTGTTTTTTGAAACCGTAGCTGAGGTTTCTGTAGATAATACAGACTTGTGTAATTTTAGCTGGATCAAGAAAGAGCTCAGATTGAAGAAGTTTTACAGAGAGGAGGACAGTTGTTACAGCAGCCTATGGAGGACCATAAGAGAGAGAAGATCCGCATACAGCTGTTGCTTCTGCAGAAAAAGTACAACAGTGTGCAGGTATGATTATGATAGTTTCCATAGTCAAAGCTCATTTATGCAGTCTTCCATCTGGTATCTCACAACCTGGTTATGACTTTTTTAGTGTGTAAGATTCTCTGGGGAAGAGTTAAATATGTACACGTGCAGTCTGACTCTCTGAATCTTTGCAATTCCAAAATATGAGTTTCATCATTCTGAAGTTTTGAGGGAGTGGTTTTGATTTTTCAAGTCCTTTTCACAGCTTCACAGAGGACCACCCTATATGCATTTACTCAGGTTGGGGCAGACAGTTCGGCATTTGCTTCACTTGTCTTTGGCCCTCCAGCAGAGGTTCATCTCCACCACCAGGCTGTGTGAAGAGTGACTACGTAGACACATGAACACAAGCGTGTTCATTGAGTTCTCAGCTGTAGAGGTTTGAATATGAGTCTGCTCCTGAATTCCTCTTGCTTCCTCTAGAGGGTATTATCTGCAATTTCAGAGTCTAGTATGTTGCGGTGCTTTCATACACATAACATAGTAAAAATAGTAGAACAAAGGGGATCTGAATTCTTACACTCTTTTTAGCTCACCTGTTTGGGTCATACTAGAGTTGATAAGGTGAGGTGTAGCTCAAAGGCAGGGTAGGGCCCTCAGGCTGGCTTTGGTTACATATCAGCACAGGTAAAAAGAATATAGCTGTTTAAAAAAAATAAATGGTTACTCTCACGTATTTTGGAATTTACTTCTTCAAATGAATCCCTCAAGTATTTTGTTTTTCAAATAAAGAAGATCTATTTTGTTCACTACTTCCCTCTTCTTATAGCGTATTTTCCTAATACACTGAATTGTAGGAGTGCAGGTCATTTCAAAGGAGGCAGGTGGTGGAACTCTCTCCAGTGTTTTCCCAGTATAAGAAGGAACATGACAGTCTAATGAAGTGGCTAGATGAGGCTGAGCACCGTCTGTCAGGGCTGCAAGGAGTGGAAGATGAACAGAAAATACAGGTAAATGAGACTTCTTTTTCTTAGAGCAAACAGAGTGAATGTTATGAGCTATAGAGATTCATATATTAGGGTTTTATGGCTGTTCTTTTGACACCTTCTTGGAAATAAATGTTTTCAAAATGACAGCATGCATTTTTCATTAGGAAATTACTTGCATATACTAGTTTGGGTTTTCTACAGAGTCGTCATAGGTCCAAAACATCCCAGCCATTAGGTGCAAGTCTTAGAGCATGATCTGGCCAGTGTGATTGAATTGGGACACGTTTTCTTTTGCCAGTCTTACTCGCAGCGATTATGCTTAACTCTTTCTAACACTCTGGCTCAAACAGCCTGATTCAGTGTTTGGTTGGTGCAGGTTTGGGTTGGGGTAATCCCAAGCACAAATGCAGGCTGGGCAGAGAATTGATGGAGGAGCAGCCCTGAGGAAAAGGACTTGAATGTGCTGGTGGACGAGAAGCTCAACATAAGCCAGCAATGCTCGCTTGGAGCCCAGAAAGCCAGCCGCATCCTGGGCTGCATCAAAAGAAGCATGGCCAGCAGGTAGAGGGAGGTGATTCTGCCCCTCTGCTCTCGTGAGACTCAGTTCTGGAGCCCCCAACATAAGAAGGGCATGGATCTGTTGGAGTGAGTCCAGAGGAGGGCCACGAAGATGATCAGAGGGCTGGAGCACCTTTTGTATGAGTACTGGCTGAGAGAGTTGGAGCTGTTCAGTGTGGAGAAGAGGAGGCTCAGGGGAGACCTGATAGCGGTCTTCCAGTACCTCAAGGGGGCCTACAGGAAAGATGGGGAGAGGCTGTTCAGTAGGGCCTGTTGTTATAGGAAAATCGGTAATGATTTTACAATAGAGAGAAGCAGATTCAGACTGGATATAAAGAAGAAATTTTTTGCAATGAGGGTGGTGGAACACTGGAACAGGTTTCCCAGAGAGGTGGTGGATGCCCCATCCCTAGAAACGTTCAAAGCCAGGTTGGACGGGGCTCTGAGCAACCTGATGTGGTTGGAGATGTCCCTGCTCCTTGCAGGGGGGTTGGACTGGATGGGCTTTAAAGGTCCCTTCACACCCAAACTGTTCTATGATTCTATGACTTAGTCAGTGCCTCTGCATCCTGTGGTCAGGATGTTGTAATTACTCTGACACTGCCTTTCAGTGCTTCAAGTGCTTAGGGAGTGATAACTATCCTCATGTGATTGATATTACTGTACACAATGAAGATGAATAAAAATGGCAAAGGTTGAAGTATTTCTGATGAGAAGAGTTATGTGTGGTAATATGTGTGTGTGGGTCTCGACGAACAATTTCACAACTGATTTAATGGGATGTCAGGGTCTGATAAAATTTACTACTCAGAAAGCTGTACGTTTTAATTGTTGAGGGTAGAGATACTTTCAGTGTTTTTCTTGTTTTGTTGTGATTTGGGTTTGGTGCTCTTCATTCAAAGCTGTAGTGCTATGTGGTGTCAGCTGCCTATGATAGCTGTAGACCTATGGCAGACAGTCTGCTCTCCTTGCTCATGCAGGCTGTGCAGCATCAGCTATGAAAGAAAACCTTTAAAATCTGCTTCTCTTTAGAGAGACTTTTTTTTTTTTTTTTGTCAAATTAAAGCCTCTCACACAGACCTGGGCAGCAAAGATGGCCCCTGGGTCTGTTTTACTGTCCAATGTCTGACTGCTCTGTTGGGTCACCAGAGGTCACTCCTGCTGCACTTCTTGGGACCTGACTGATGCCAGAGAATTTGTTTGAAGGAAGTGGGGATCTGTACACATTTAAAGTAAAACAACATAATTCAGTTTTTCTGTTTGACCAACAGCTGCTTTGAGTGAATCAATTACCAGACTGAAAAGGGAAAAAGGTGCACCTGGATGATTCTTTCCTAATGGCAGCAGTCCAGTTGTGCCACAAACCGGTCTTCCTTATCGCTGTTGGTCTCACTGCAGATTGACTGATCTTCTCTAAGGAAGATCCTTTACCTTCTTTAAAGCCCTTTTCTTTAGGGGCATACTGCAGCTAATCCTTGGCACTGCTGGATCCATTCCTGGAGTCCTGCATCTTGCTATCTGGGTTCTGAATACAGAATATAATGTAAATGGGGATTACCATGGCAATTACAATAGACTATTGATGGAGAAACATTATCTTTGCTCAGAATTAATTAAGTTGTGTAAAAATATCCTTATACTCCCAGATGTAGTTTCTAGTCTGGCTGAGTCAGCTAGGCTTTCCAAAAGGGACCGCAGCAGTTTTCATTAGCACTGTGAAACTCAGGAACTGCTGCTTTTGCTTCATGTGCCTGTGCCTCTAGCTTTCTGATACTTGAGTGGTAAGCCAGCCATTCTTGAGTGACTTTAATTTACTTTTATAGTTTGTTCTTTCACCTGCTTTACTAATTGATCTTGAACACCAGAAATGGTATGGTAATGCTTTTAAAGAGAGAAATAATGTTCCCAAATATCACAATAATTTTAGATCAACACAGTTGCTCTACAATTTTCTTGAAGCCACCAGACCTGACTTACCCTCAGGACCAGGGGGACCCTAATGCTAAAATTCTGCAACAGAAACTGTCCTTCCCCAATTTTTTACCATGTGTTCTGTTATTGAGCACCCTCCCTCCCCCTTCTTTAGTCAGTAGGGATGTCTGATGAAGGTGGGGAAATGGAAACCCTGTACGTATCCATAGGGCCCTCAGATTACCAAATAGTAAATTGCAGTGTTTTTTACTCAGAACTGAGAAGCGCTAAATGAATTCTTGACCCGCTGGTGCGCAGCTGGCTCAACCCCTCACCTTGGCGTAAGGAAGGTGCACTGAGCAGAGGAAGAGAAACTAGTGTTTGAAATGAAGAAAAAGGGAGGGAAAGATAAATTTCAGCTGCCAAGCTGGGGAGTAGACTCCAATTAAGGTTTTATGTAATACATTATTTACGTTTTTGTAATTGAGTGTGGAGGAGAGGACTTATTTATGGTGCTTGCAGGTCACATATATCTATATATTGATTTGCTAGAAGTAGCTGGATCATAAATATTCCTCATCACGTATGCTTCTAGGGATTATGGAGTTAAGTGTCTCTGAAATATTGGTAACCCTTCTGCACAGCAGGTGCTTCTGAATAACCCTTGTTCTGCTGTTAGCAAGAGAAGCCTACATGGGAAGTTTGTATCTCCTTGAGTTCCTTCTTTCCTAACCTTGCTTTAGTATTTATTTAAATTGCTCTATTCTGACTTGGCTCGGAATGAAGGAAAGGAAAAATTAAACTTGAAATTGCAGAGGTAATTAGTTGTCTAAAGTTCCTGAGAGATTTTCCCAGGTTTTAGAAAACTGTTTTGAAGTGAAAAGGATAGTTTTGCAGATGGTAAGTGAATTTGCTGTTGCAGGCACAGTGCAGTTTTTCCTGTAAACTGAAACACATACACCATCTTGAAGGCTCTTGAAGTATTATTTCTGCAATAAAGAAAACATGTTTGCCTATTGTGCTTTTTAGAGAGAAGGTTCTAGATTATTTAAATATGAACAATTAGCTACATTGCCCACAAATGTTGCTTACTGACTGCATAATTAACCCAGCAGAATAAATAAAATGGATATGAGATTTTAACTTTGGAAAACCTTTTCCTAGAAAACTGATTATGAAATATTTTAGGTGTTAGAGAACGGGCAAAGAATGGTTGAAAAGTGAGCATTTCTAATCAAAAGGGTATTTATTTGTGAAGATGATAAGTAATGTGTGGTGATCAGAGATTAGGCTAGGTAAACACTTTTTGTTAAAATGTTTATGTAGTTAAATATGCAATGTAAATGATTCAATTTTATTTCAGTTTCTTGGGCAGTATTTTTTCAAAATCCACTTGGAAGCAAGTAAGAGTATCTCCTTGAGCTGAATCTTTGGTAGACTTTATTTCAAAATGTATTTAAGTGTAAAATGAGAAAGACGAAGAAAATTTGAAACCAAATCCTGAATTGCAGATAGAACTACATGCTATGTATAGGAGGAAACAAATTTTTATTTGACCACTGAATTAAAATTCTTTCTACCAGCTCTCATTGAGAGGCCTTATTTATAGAATGTACACTAGTAACTGAGTATTCTTCTTTTTTCCCCATCTTAAATTTTTCCTAGTGTTTAAAGAGAGATCAAATTTAATAAACATGCTCTGTCACCATGGAAATTGAAGTAGAAAAGGACTATGAAGTCATCCAGTCAGATTCCCTCCTAAATAACTTTTGATTAACTTTTTATTTGTGGGTGCTTAAGAAAAGAGGTTGCTTGTCTGTTCTTTTGATTTAAAAAACAAACAAACAAAACCCTAAACCCCAGCTTCTGTGACATTTAGATGTTTGATTTGCGCGAGACAGCTATGTCAAACTGCTGCTCTTCCATTTTTTAGTACATTATGCTGCATTGTAGAAGCTGCCAGTCTGCAATGCAAGGTAGGGAACAGCTGAACAATTAAAACTTGGCTGTAGTAAAGCTCTAATGCGTTTATAACACTTACATATGTTCACCTTTAAGAAGGAGGGTTGTGAAAGGAGGAAGCATCATCTCAGGGATGGGAGGCAGCTGGAGGAGATTAGCAGTGAGGTGTGCTCTGCAGGAACAGCACCAGGAGGAATTAGCTGCTTTGCAGAAGAGCAGGAACCTGACCCAGGGAAAAATTAGAAAGTTTCCCTATATGTCAGCATTGGCAACAAGTGGAGAATACGTTTACTGCATGCCAGCAGATCGTGTTTTAAATCATGTGCAAGTTTTATTTTTTCTAATAGGAAATAAAGCAATATGTGTGAAGTAGAAAGATAAAGGCCAATGACCTGTTAGTCTGGGTGAAGCCTAGATTCTGGACTGCTGCCTGTGTGAGAATGGGACTTGTGGGATGATGCACAGTTAGAGAAAATACCTTGTGAAGATGTTGCAAGCAGCTGTGCTGCAGCAGGCATCCTGGTGTTTGTTCAGACCTGGGCTTGTTCCACATTTCTGGGCTGTCCTGGTTCTGGCCAGGACAGAGCTAATTTTCCCTAGAGCTGGGAGAGGAGCTGGAGCTGAAGGCACTTGTGACTGGGGAACACAGCTGGGATAGGTTACCAGTTAGCCAACAGCTGGGACAGGTTACCCAAACTGGCCCAAGGGCTGTTCCACCCTCTGTGACCCCACGCTCAGTGTGTCAGTGAGGAGGGGGCTGAGGGGAGGCTTCTGCTACTTGGGAGGGAGCTGGGCATCAGGATCCCCTGTGAGCTACTGTGCTGTAAGTTACCTCCTTCAGTATTTTCTGTTGTCGGGTTTTGTTTGTTTGTTTTCCGTCTCTGTTTTGTTTTCTTCTGTTGTTCTCTTAAGCTCTTTTTTTTCTAATCTCAACCCATGAGTTTTGCCTTCTTTTCTTTACCAGTTCTCCCAATCGCCACCTGGCGAGAGGTGTGTGGGTTTTTTTTTGTTTTTTTTTTTTTTTCCCTGTTTTCTCCTTCTTAAATAGGTTATTGCAGAGGTGTTATCAGGGAACATTCTGCTACCAATCGGCTTGGCCAGCAGCAGGTCTGCCCTAGGCCCGGCCAAGTCCACTGAACAAAGGGGAAAACTTCTAGCAGTTTCTTACAGAAGCTACCACCTTAGGCCCCCCTCACTAAACAAAACCACAACACGCCTCAAGAAAATAAATTTGGGGAGCATCAGAGACGAAGATGCTGGATTTGTAGTTAAAGCATGTGGAGTCATTTATGGTTTTTACTGTGGTACTTGCTTACTATATTGTTACTGAGTCATAGCAATGCTGAGTATTTTATGATGCTTGTCTGTAATATTTGTTTTCAGTAGACTCAAATAGTGCTTATGTGCCTGTAGATCCAATTTTTTGCTGCGCAATGAAAGCATACGATGTTTGTTGGCAAAGGTTTTGTGGAAGTACAACTGTGTTCCCAGTTTCAATACAGAGATGACTGTCAACTTTAAAAAACAAAACAAAACAAAAAATCCCAAGCCAACACCAAACAAAGAAAATCTTGGGAGTGTTCAGTGCATGGGATGAAATCCTGAATGGTGAATACATGAACATAGCTTTCCTGCTGCGGTCCTTTTTTCTTTTGCACTATGCATGCTGCGTTTGTTAAATTCCAGTTAATTTGAGTGACATATTTGAAATGCTCAGAAACATGTGGAGGAGGAAGATACAGACAGGTGTTTGCAAACAACTTCATTAGTGGGGCTTAAGATTTTACTGGTTGTCAGCTGTGCTAGCAATTTTGCATGTGTGCACCCAGCTCAGACTAATTGCAAAGTAAAACTCAGTGGCTGAAATTGCTGTGAACATACATTTATTCTTCACACTCTAGTGTATTCTCAGCTGTTAGTAAATCGTACAGTTGAGTGCCTCTGCCTCTGTCTTGGTTGACTCAAATTCACTGAGTGTAGGATGGTGGCTTAGAAGTTGCTTCAATTCTTCAGTATTTGGAGGTGGTTTACTTCTTCATTGCCGTTTTTAAAGAACAGGCTGTTTTCAGAGGGAGCAGAAGAATCATGTTGGGTCAAGCAACTGTTTCAGCAAAAACCTGCTTTCATCCTTCAGAGTATCTGCCTCTGCTACCTTTGCCAGGCCTGGCAGAGTATCGCTTCTTGCAGGTGGCTTCCTAATGCTTCAGATCCAAGAAAAAGCTGCATTAAATTACTGTTTTTGCTTTCTTACATGCTAACATGGTACTTAGCTAGATAGCCTGGTCTTACAGCCAGAGCGGATAACAATTGCCAAGCTCTTGAGGAGTTAGTGTCTCTTATTGCTGCAAAAAGCAGATTGCGGTACTGGTAGAGTACCACAGTACTAATTTCTTTTTTAAATGGTTGGGAAATCTGAGTGGAGATGCTTATTGAAAATAATATGGAGAGGAAAACAAGGTCTGCTTGAGTAAATTGGAAACTTCTGAGAATCCTTGGTGGTTAAGGAAGCAGACAATGGATTGTAGTCCCAACTAGATACAGGCCCAATCAAGAAGTGTAATTTCTGGAAACGGTAAAGATCAAGGTGAGAGAAACAGCAGTGCTCTTCCCGCTCCCCAGAGTTTCAGTAAAGAATAATACAGGGTCATTGTGAAGCATAGTATCTACTGTTTTCTAATCTTTTTTAATAAATATAGAAACAGTTCTCTGCAGGACTTGCAGCTTTCTGAAGCTATGCAACTTTGCTAGAAAGGCCTTTGTTTTGTCTTTTAGCATATAAAATTACTTATTCCGAATGTAGCCTACTGATTTAGGCTCTTTTAACAAATTTGCTTGTTCTTTGAAACATAAAGTGAACTTTTGTGTTTTTAGGCAATGCCTGTCCAGCAGAGGTTAAAAGGCCACTTTGCTGCAGGAGTTAGGACCTTGCCATTTTCAGCTGAGTACTTGGTTGAAATCAACAAAGTGTTGCTGGCCATGGCTGACGTTGAACTGCTGCTGAATGCACCGGAGCTAAATACTGGCATCTATGAGGATTTTTCAACTCAGGAGGATGCACTGAAGGTACTGCGTGTCTAAGCATTATATTCAGAGGGAATAACAGGAGGAGGGAATAGCAGAAGAAAAAAAAAAAAACCAAACCCACACCTTAGGAACTGTGTAGCTGTATTTGTATTTTTGCTCAGTATATACTGGATCAATATGCACTGAAAATTAAATAATGAGATAGGTTTGTGGCTAATTTTTCTTTTATGCAGAATCTGGATACAAAGTGGAGCAGCATGGAAGCTGAGCAGGAGGTTGGGGGAGAAGGATTTGGCTTCTTTTCTTGGAGTAACTGTTGTGATTTTCATCACATAGTCTACTTAATATGTCAAGAAACGCTAAACCCAAATCTCCTTTTGTTCCTGCTTGATCTCCTTAATACAGCTGCTGTTCTGTGTGATGTGAAAGCAATTGCTCATGTGGGAAGAGGGAGAAAGGGAGATTCTTGACTTTTGTATGAAGCTATATATGAGGCCACAAAACAACTGCACCTGTTCTGATTAGCAGAGGATCAATATGAGCTCAATTTTAAGCTCCCACTTGTTATTACCAGCCAGTGGATTTACCTGTGTATTAATGATGAGGAAAGAGTTAAGGATTTGCCTTTCTTCAAAAGGGGCTGAAGAATGTATGTTTTGAAAATAT
Organism: Tetrax tetrax; assembly: GCA_009806455.1. NCBI lineage: Eukaryota > Metazoa > Chordata > Aves > Otidiformes > Otididae > Tetrax > Tetrax tetrax. The sequence continues at coordinate 16,053 of WHYT01014657.1, forward strand.
TGAATCCTGCTGTTACATGTGACTTAAGTACATAAAAGGCTGAGTCCTGCTTAATTTTGAGCATGTAAAGGAGCACACTACAGATATTCCCACACAAAATGTCCATTGGAGTTGGGAATTGCACCTGGTGTGGTGCAGTGTAGATGTACCTCAGTAAGCTGGGAAGCAGTGGGGTCCATCTGTCCTTGTGTTTGAGGTAGCCAGGCTTTGCCTCTCACCTAGAGCTAGATCAGCTGTTTCTGCAGCTGTTATACAGATCCTTTAAAAGCTTTTCAGAATTTCAGTCCACGCTTCCAACCTGCTTTTCTTTATGCTGTCATGCTTTTATTTTTATATTTGGTATAGTTTTCAAAAGCAAGTAGAAGAACGATGCCAACCTTGGCCGAAGCGGGTGACTTTTCTGCTTTATTGATGAGATTCTTTTATCCCCGTTTACTGTCCTTCTGTTCTCCCTTAAGTACAATTAGGAATGTTTATGGGTTTAAAATACTTCATTTTGGTGCAAGTCTTTTGTCTGAATATAAAATGTTGGTATATTCTAAGGATGTTTTCAGAAGAAGCAAATAGCAGAGCATAGAATTTTTAGAAGTGTTACTATTTTAAGTTTAAAAAGATAAGTAAATTCCACTGTTTGCATGGACTGTTTGTCCTCTGAATACCCAGGCAGTCTTACAACAGCATCTGGTTTAAAGGTATCTTCGCATCATAGGTCAATGGTATTTGAGATAGATTGCTTTAACTTTGTCATTTAAATCTAAAACTTTTATGTAGCTTATACTTTTTCAGTTCGGTGCATATGGGAGTTTACTTGAAGCATAATAAAATCACATTGTGTGGCTTATTTTTTACAAATAGGAATATGTACAGTATCTTCAGGAAACAGGGACAGATTTGTTTAGTAACAAAGATACTGCTGTTTCAAGAAGCATAGTATGAACCTTTACCTCAGGAACAGATTGGGTATATAAAATATTTAATCCTCCTCTTAAAAAAACTGAGGACGACACATGATTAAAAAGGTGTGGGCACTTCAGTTCAGTTGTTAAAACTGATTTGATCTGTAAGATGCTGATGGTCATGGTCTTATTGTAGGTACTGATTTTTTGGAACAGTATTTTGAAAATACTACATTTTAAATTTTTTTTTTTTTTTTCTTGCTAGTGTTGACTTTACTAATGGCTTGTGTCATTATTGTGCCTGCAGAACATAAAAGATGTTTTGGATAAACTTGGCGATCAAATTGCGGTCATACATGAGAAGCAGCCTGATGTTATATTAGAAGCGTCTGGACCTGAGGCGATACAAATAGGAGATGCACTAACTCAGCTGAATGCAGAGTGGGATAGAATTAATAGAATGTACAATGATCGTAAGTGGTAAGTCAAGGATGTTTGGTTTCTGAGACCACGTGGTGAATATTTTATGTACTTGAATATAAGCATTTTACAAATGTACTGTAATGATGAAGATAGAGTTTGGGAGTAATCAGCTTTAATATGTTAGTATTACACAATAATCGCCAGAGTTATTGAATGTTGAAACAGTTAACATGCAAATTGTAGTTTGGCTGCTTTTATGAAGCTGCTTGTTTTTACTTTATAAGACAAACTTTTTGTTTTGTAAAGGTATCACACAGCAAAGTTCTAGAAGAAAAGTGTTGAGTAGGACATCTTTAAACAGAGAATTCAAGGCTACACTTAAAGGAGCGAAAGGAGTTTGAAAGGATGGGATCTTGAAAAAATACAGCATGTATCATAGTGGCCAATAATCTTTGTTGGAAATAACTGAAGATGAGAGATGACCATATTAGAAAACTTTGTGGTTGAGAGAACAAAAGAATATTGAAATCAATGCTTAAGAAAAATGTATTTCCTATTCCCTTTCCGCAAAGATTAAATACCTGTAATTTCACTTATGCCAAAGAAGTAGGAAAAAAAAAAAAAAGTTAAGCTGTGATTTTTTTCCCCAAGCGTTACAGAAGGTACTCTAAACTGAAAATGGCTTATCTGAAACATCTTTAAATGTTTAAAAATGAACTCAGTATCACTTAGTCAAACTTGGAACAGTGTGTCAGAAAGGCATTTTAAGTTGGAATTGGTGAAAATATGAAAGTATGTGTTCAGGAAGTTATCACTAAGCTGAAGGTACTCACACTGCAAACAGCAGTAGACACTGAGATTGCTGCTATGCAAAAAAAACCTCAATGACTGAAAATGATTTGATAAAACTTAAATGCAAAGGTTCGTACTGTAGCGAATTTGGTTTTACAATGTTTGCTTTTTAATAGTGATATAAGGTAATGGTTAACACTTGCTTTGTAGCACCAGAAATTTGGTATCAAACACATTTGGTAGTGTATTTTGAATAGATGGTTTTAGGAAGTGTGTGTTATATGAGCTGATGTTTTCAACTCTTCCTCAGAGCAGTGATGTACATGTAGGAACATAAAAATCGGTTGTTGGTATTGTCTAAGCAGAGACTTCCAGAAATTCCGGGCCACTGGATCAATGAGGCATCAAGATTTCTGATTACTCAGCAGGCAATGTTGTTTCACTCTGGCTTTTTTTTTTTTTTTTTTTTTTTTTTTTAATTTGAAAACAAATAGTAGTGCCAGCTGGGTAGCACTTTCTGTGCTCTTGCTCACTGCCTGTGGTCACTTGCTGTGTTTGGAGACAACTGCTCCAGAATCTGGTGCCCATCTGTATTTATGTGCCTGCAGCTACTTTCTTGTTTTTGTAGGTATGACACACACTAAGCTTTAGTTATGCCTTTTTCCTGCCTGTAATTTAATTGAAAACCTTTAACTAATATTATCCTTTTGTAAGTATGAATACAATTTAATTTACTTCTAAAATTTTATTTCATTATGTGTCCAGAGTTAACCAGAAACCTAGTCTTCCCCTTGAAAAAGATAAGTGTATCACAGAGTAAGCTCAATGTTTATGATTAGCTGGCAAAATGCAATGGATTACTTCCTCAGTTGGTTCACTGAATACAAATTAATCTTGAACTTCTTGAACTTCATAAAGTTTGTAAAGCTCTGCATCTTAATGGGAATAATATTGAGCGTGATTTCAATGCAAAAGCGACTACTGGACTAGCAGTTTAAGATAAATTGGTATGTAGCTTCCTGAATATATTAAGCGCTATGATTTTAATAGAAGGATATACTTTGATTAATGAAGACAATGTTAGTATCAATATTACAATGGTGTATTTTGGCATTTGTATTTTTATACCCTTTCTATTACTAAGAAGAATTTTTAACCAAGTTTATTTTTGCTTTTCCAGTGTTGCCCTAAGTCTAAGTAAGAAGGCTAGAAGACTCTATCTCCTTAATAATCTCTGGCTTTTTTTTTTTTTTTTTTTTTTTTTTTTTTTTTTTTTTTTTTTTTTTTGTTTCTGGAGTGAGTGGAGATTTTAAGAGAATTAGTAGAAATAGCTTCTGAAGTCTGTGGCAAGAGATTGATGTAGTTTTCAGAGGCAGTAATGATTTTGTGATTGAGTGCCAGCTAAGTAGTTAAACCTTTCATAAAAGCTCTGATGTAGCCAAGCACAAGTTGAATCAAACTGTACTTAGCAAAGCTTTTAAGTGTTCAACTAAATCCAGTTGGCTTCTGTTTGACCTGAATATGTGTGAAGTAAAATTTTTGAGTATGTATGGGCTTTGAGCTGTTTTTAACAGTGTTGGTTTGCTAGTTCTGCTCCTGCCATGAACTTTCCACCAGTGCTAAAAGCGATGGTGACTTGGGAATGAGCTGTGGTTTGGAAGCAAGTAGATTCCTGCAGAGGAGGCAAGGAGTAGACAAGTCTCAGTGCTGTAGTGACAGGACTTTGGTACTTTTATCTTTCAGCTGAGGTAGTCCAAAGTGAAACAGCAGCATATGCATCTGGCTCAAAACTGGAGTGAAACTTCATCTCACTCAAAATACTGAGGGAACTGTAGGCTCAGAACAGAAACAGCAGGAGTTAAAGCTTTGTATGTCGAAGTGTTCTCCTCTAAAATTTTAAAATTCTGATTCTGAAAAAGTCAGGTGTTCAAAACTCCTCCAGAAACTTTCATTTTGAATAAGCCCATAAAATATTATTTCAGACTATTTTAAGTGCTTAGAATATCTCTTCTCATTGAACATGGAATAAGATACCATGAGACAATATGCTCAGTTTGACTGAAATGTACCTGAGAAATAAAAGGAGACTGAGATTTGGGGTTAGTCTATGGGTTGGTCTAGTGTATTCAGTTGAGAAGTATGCAGGAAACTGCAACAGTAGAACTAGGAGGAATGGTCAGAAAACATTTAAGCAGAGATTTTTAAGGCTTTCGTCTTTATTAGTGTTGGCCCACATGAAGAATAATAATAACAAAAGTGCCTTGTGTGCACCAAGAAATATGGATATCTTGATAAAAAATGAGATATGATTTTGATGAAAATTATACCACTAGGAAGTCTGGGATTTGATTCGATTAGTTGAATTGGATTAGTGAAGAAAATAGATTCAATGGTAACTCTTTAAAGTTTGACTTTAGATATCTCATGTTATGCTACTGATTTCAGATTGCATCTGTATATAAGCTGTAACCCTGGAGTCTTTGCTGTTGGAATTGTGTAAGTTAAAAATGATGGGCTGCAGGTGAGATCTTTCCTCTGTCACGTTAGAGTCCTCTGATGAGCAGCAGGCCTGGCCTCCTATGTCTTTAAAGAAAACTATTTTTGTTAGTTTGGAATGGGATACTCTCCAGTCTGTTGGCATTGCTGTAGATTTCATGTTTGTCTCAAGTCCTGCGTCCTTTGAGATATGTCCTATTTGCTTTACAGAGCTAGCGTAGAGTTAGCAACCAACAAATAGAAAGCAAGCCACCCTCTCTATGCCTTTCTGACACGGTTTTCTTATTTAACATTCATGGGCTGGTTTTGGTAGTTTGCTAACATAGAAGAACTCTCAGTTAAAAACAACCTTCTGACTGTGACATTTCAGCCTGTTCCGTGCTAGAAAATGTTCCCTTCAAGTTGAGCTACACGTTAATTTGAGGCTGCAAAGATGGTAATAATACTGAAATTCCTGGTAAATTATTCTGTGATTAAATTGTGTAAGACCTACTTATGGGGGCCCACTGGTAATACAGTCAGTTCTATATAATCAAAATCACCTTCACTTGTTTAATTCCACGTACCACCACCTCATGGCTTATGAATTAAAAAAAAAATTAAATCTGGGCAATTAATCATATTTCATTTTCCACACTGATAGCTGAATTGGTTTATAATAAAGGAAAAAGAGTTCTGCAGACCAATTTGATGACGCTAATCAATCTTTATTTTTTAAGTGATAGGAACAAAAGTTTGCCTCGGACTGCCCTTTTTTCTTTCAGCTAGAAGTTAATGACAGTCTGTGCTGTTGAGTTTTACCAGCTGCTACTAGGTCAGGAAGCCTTCAGCACCGGGGCTCTGTTAACCGGACTGTGTGCTGGCCTTTCTGTTTCGCAAGGAAAGTTTCTACTCGCTGGAGTAAGAATCATAGCTTTTCCAATGGAAATGGTTTGGATAATTTTTCAATGCTTTCTTTTCCAACAGCTGCTTTGATAGAGCGATTGAGGTGTGGAGGCAGTTCCACTGTGATCTCAATGACCTCTCTCACTGGATCATGGAAGCTGAAGTGTTATTAGCCGATGCCCGTGGTCCAGATGGCAGCCTGGAGCTGCAGACAGCTGGGCTGCATCAGCAGGTAGGTATGATTTGTGCAGAAAATAAGCAAGCTGGAAAAAGTCTGTGTTTTTGTCTAAAATTGTAGTTTTCTGTAGGGACATATAGATTTGAAATGAGGCTGTGCAATTACACTTTAAAAAGTGGAAACTCTTAAAATTTCTTTTCCAATTGCAGTGTAAAATGATTCTGGGGGAAGATCTCAACTCCTGCTTGTAGTGTGGGATTTTATGATCACTCTTAGTATGGATGAGTTTGAGATAATTTGGTAATTTAATGTTGGCATAGTTTTTGCTGTTTTATAAGTTTTGTTACACCTTTAAATATATGTTAATCAGTTAAGAAATCCAGTGTATTATTTAACTTATGTTCTTCTCATAATTAAAAAAATGGACCCCAACAATGGTTAATTATATAACTTAGCAAATTATTTTTTTAAACTGATGACTTTGCAAGATTCTGCCTTGTATAAGCAATCTAGAAGGAGAAAGGATTCCAGTTACAGATCTCTTAGGTTTGATTTTTTCAGAATTCAGTTCTGGAATTTAATTTCCTGATGTCTTTCTAGCTCATCATTATGGAAGGGCAAACTTTTCTGTTTAGCTAAACTACTTTACCTCATTTTAATTAAGAAGAAAACATAACTTCAAGGATCAAGGGGTTTTTGTTTTTGTTTTTTTTTTAATTTTTATTTTTTTAAATTTTTTTTTTTTAGAAACAATGATTGTCCAAGAGTTAGGTGTGTTGCTGAAGAAATGTGTGTTCTACTGAACATGCAGTTTATATTTTATTATTCTTGCTGCTTGGAGTTTTCTTCTAAGGCATTTCCCTTCTCTTTCGTGAATCATCTTTTCCTGATCTAGTTGCAAAGACATTTTTACTAACAATGTAAAATGTTTGTAGTGGTTGTGGATACTTGAAGGTTTGCTCTTCTGACTTCCTTTAGTTTTATGGCTTTTCTGTGATATCTGGCGACCATGGCAGCTGAGCCATAATTATCCTAGCTAAAATACTGTCAGGTTACAGAAATGGTCAGGGGCATAGGTTATGAAAAGAGGTCGTTTAAAAAAAAAACAAAAAGCAAAACCATACCATCTGTTAGCACTACTAAAAACTGGTGTACGTTAAGAAGAAAGGAATAAAATGTGAGAGTGGATTCCAGCACTGATGGCTTAAATGAATTCATGTGATCCTAAGTAGTATTCGGCAGCCTATTCTGTGTCGTTATCCTTTTATGACACTCATTAGAAAATTGAACAAGATTCAACAACAGACTCTTAATAACTTAAATCAACAGCATCCAATTTTAAGTAAGATGACTCTAAGTGCCTGTTTTAGTAAAATAATATGCACCCAGGATTCATCCTGCATATTATGAGCGACAGCTCAAAGTCACTTTAGGTCAGTAATAAAATTCTGTGTGGCTTTTATGTTTCTGACAGGAACTCGAAGAGGGAGTCAGCAGCCATCAGACCAGTGTTTCAGCATTGAACAGAACTGGGGAAGGGATCATACAGAAACTGTCTGCTACAGATGGGAGCTTCCTGCAAGAAAAGCTGGCAGGATTGAATAGACGCTGGAACGCAATCGCCACGGAGGTCATGGAGAGACAACAGAGGTAATAAGTTAATAGGAAATTTGGATATCTGACCAGATAGGATGAGGAGAATCTCATTTAGAATACTCTGGGAGAGATAGTACATTCTATTGCATGCCGTCATTAATCTGAATTTTCCTGACATTCAGACCTTTTTATTTTGAACTGTCTTCTAGAACCAATTTCTCTAAATGACCTGCAATTGACTGCTTAGTGAGTTTGTGTTTAACACAATCCACCAAATGACAACCAGAAAACTTACTTTCTTACAATTTTCCTTTGTTTTAAAATTAATCTCATTGCTAAACTAGACTTTTTTTAGGAAGGAATACTCAGCTACTTTATCTGAAACTGAACTGTAAGTACATTACCCTGGTTTCTATTTTTGCGTTGTCAAAGATACACTAATTGAAACACTTGTATTGTTCTTCAATTTTCACAATACTGTAAAATAAGATCTTTAGGTGTGTGTTTGCAATTATTTAATCCATCTGACTAGATATTTTCTGAACAAAATGAAAATCTATTTTGAAGTAGCCTTAAATTTACTTCAAAAGATCAAAGAGCAAGGTTGTCTGAGGTAAATGTACAAACTTTAAGGGTATCTGAGAATATGAAATCCCCTCTCTGTTCTTATTGGTAAAAATGTATAAGGATAAATCCATGGAATGAATAGTTATTTTTTGGAGCTCTTTATATAATGATATGTTTTAACATCTCCTGATACATTTAGAAATGTGATAAGATTTTTCTTAATGATTTAGTTTGTGAAGTTCCATTAAAGCTTTGTGTGATTTAGGGGATTTTTCCCTTGGAGGGTTTAGGGACATTTCTAATACTTTCACTAGCCGTGGCCTTGTAGTGGCTTACAATGATTAGGCCTGAAGGTGTTGTCATTACTGTCACTTATGTTTAATGTTTTCTGCAGACTTTTAAAAGTCTATTTGGTGATTTTGGAACTGGAATTTATCTGCTTTTAAGGTGGTAGTGTTAATTTGCGAGTATCTTTTATTTTTATGATGGGGATAGAATCCTTTGAATACCAAAGTGAATCCTTTAAAATGCTCCAACCATTGAAAAACACATGACTGTGCTGCATCAGAGGTAATGCAGGATTGGTGTGCTGTGTTCACTGCAGAAATGCATGTGGATTTTTTTTTTGTTTTCCTTTTTAAGGCTAAAAGGAGAGAATCGGCAGCTGATAGAGTACAGGAAGAAACTTGATGAGCTGCGTTGCTGGCTGGAAAATGTAGAAAATGCTCTGGACACAAGATTTACATACAACCATGAAGAAAACTTGCGAGAATTACAGGCAAGATTGATTAGTGTATATATGTATATGTACACGTATGTCTTGCGCAAAGTATCAGAACGTGATGTTTCCATTTTACTTAAGCATGTATGCATTCTGCTTCAGTCTGAAATTCTTCTGTCCCTTTTAGGTCTTAAGTGAAGAGATGGAAGCACAGAGAGAAAGACTAGAATGGCTGAACAGAACTGAACCTGAAGTGCTTTTGGATAAAAATGTTGATCTTCAGGAAAAAGACAAACTTTCCAATTGCCTGCAGTCCCTCAATGTGAGGTGGAATAAGGTGTGCGCTTCTTCAGCATTGGGTACCTGAAGTTGAAAATATAGTGGTGTACTCAGAATGGTGTTTTTTCTTTCCATGTATCTGAGACATGTACATAAAATGTCTTGGAAGCCACGCAAGCATGTTCAGGAAACGTGCCTCAATTCACATCTGTGTGGATATTTTTCCATCAGAATGAGTTTGTTTAGCTTAGGTTTTTTGTTGCTTTTTTTTCTTTTGTATTGACTTTCTTTTAAACAACTGGATCAAAAATATTTCACTGATTTGATACAAACAGAAAAGCATTTATCTGAAATTGAGAGAGCCACAATAAATCTTTGCTATATAGGAAACTTGGATATTTGCAGGAGTTAAGAAGAAAACAGATGAAGCTTTAGTAAAACTTAGTGAGGAAATTTTACCAAGTGTGTCTGAGATTCTTCTTGAGGATAACTCTATAAATTAGAAACTCTAGTGTTTAGTCCCATTGGTAAGTATATGAGAATAAAAGAACTCACGGCTTGGAGTAGAACCAGATTTTTCTCAGGCAGAGCCTGGAGATCCAAATGAAAAAGGAACAGAAATATAGAATTATTTAGGATTATATTATGAATCAGGGAGGAACGAATTTATTGGGAAAAGGGGCTTTTTTGCTAGTTCAGGGAAATAAAAAGTATCTACTTTTACCTACTCAGCCATGAAAATGGGGATTTTATTTATTTTTTTTTTTTAACCCCCCCCACCACCTTGTATGTTACACTTCTGTCACTGCCTTTTAAAAACTTTTTAAAAGCAAAGTAGGCAAATTTGTCTTCACTACAATAGAGCTTAGTGGTAACTTTTTTTTTTATAAATTAGTTCCCTATTTCTCTACTTTCCTGTCACTGATGACCACAAATCATGCTTTGCATTGCATTTCCCTCAAAGTATACTCAAATAATGAGTTATAGCTTTGATGCTTAGGCAGTAAAAAACATGTAAACAGTCTGTCTACAACAGTCATTGAAGATTTACGTAAGTCGTTGGAATGTATTGAAATAACTCTTGAGTACCTCTTGGCATTTTTATTGTTTTTAAATGATACCTTGAAAAATTCATTGAGGCATGCCATTGTAGCAAGCATGGTGTAGAATGCTTTGTTTTCTAGTAAGTGATTACTTGTTTTGCTGTTAATATAGGTTGTCTTACACCTTTTATTCCTCTCTGCTGGCCTGTAGGTCTTCAGAAAAGTGCCTGACAGAGTGAGAGAACTAGAGGCATTTGTTGGGCAGTCTCATGTTGTTACACAGACAAAGCCTTCTGGTGAGTGAGCAGTCCTTCTGTTGAGCTTAATTGTATTGGGTTTAGTCCTGTTTGCAGCCAAAAATAGTCCAAAAAAGAAAGCCTTCCCTTATGAATTTAGACACGTAAGAAATGTTGTCCATCACTGTACTTGGGGCTACCTTGATCTTGCTATGGGAGAGAGGGGGAGTGTTTGGTTAGGGAAAAAGTCCCTCTGCAGTTCAAGATTGAGTGAGTCCTTTGGGGCATCCCCTAAGAGTTTTGAAATAGAGGAATTTTTAGTAAAGAGCTCATCAGGAGCTAGTGTATTAGGTACAGAATGAAAACTGATAGAGCTATGTTTGTGACAGCCTGGTTTCCTGTGGATTTTGTGCCTTGTGGTAGTGCTTTTTAGTAACTGAGATCATAGAATGATTTGGGTTGGAAAGGACCTTAATGATCATCTAGCTCCAACTCCCCTGCCCTGGCCCAGGACACCTTCCACTAGACCAGATTGCTCAAAGCCCCATCCAACCTGGCCTTGAACACTTCCAGGGATGGTGCGTCCATCAGGGCTCTCTGAGCAACCTGTTCAAGTGCCTCACCACCTTCCTAGTGAAGAAAGATCCGCTGGAAGACTTCCCTACAGCTAATTATTTGTAAATTATCTCCTGCATGCAGATTCTCTGCAGTCCTAGGAATAAAGGCAATTCTGCATATTTCAGCTCAGAAGGGACACGGATAGTTCTTTCTTATCTGCTAGATACTTATCTTCCTGAATTTTGTATGGGAAACTGTCTAAATATGATCTCGTATCAGACACTGCCACTGCCTGTCTTTTCAAGTTGTTGGAGCAGATACCTGGGCGTCTTGTTTACGCTCTGTCTCCTTTTTAGAAAACTAGGTAAAAAAGACAGCTCTTGCCTGAAAAAATTTGCAGCTTCAACTTCACTAAATGAACTCTTCCTCCCCTCCCTCCCCCCCCCAATTCAGCATCAGTAAACAGTTTAAAGGAGGAAAACCAACTTTAATTTAAGCCTTTCAAAACCTCAATTCAGCTTGTTTTCTTTTCAATACAGAGTGTATTTAAGTAAAGCTCCTGTATTTCATTGCTTGAGGCAAATGTGTAATACTCATGCTCCAGCTTGATTTAACTTGGTGTTTTCTTGGAACTAGAACACAACTGGACACAGCTTCTGGAGTGAATCTTACGGTTCAGCTCATTCCTCACTTCTTTGCAGTGTCAGGTTAAAAAGGTAGAAAGGGTGGGGCTGAACTAGTGGGCATCTCTCCCTTCTTAGCACAGTTGTGTATTGCCAAGTCCAGCAGTAGCTCAACTTACTTGTGCTTATGTGAATTCTGAGCAAAGAGTGGGGAAAAACCTTTCTGCCACATAATACAAAAATGAGGAAGACAACTTCGGACATCGATCTTACACTAAAGGGTTGGGTTTTATGCTTAGTAAGGGTCAATTCCCTTTCATGTCAAAGAGCGTTTAGCTTAATTCCATTAGATTTAATGTCATTTTGCCTTTGCACATGGCATGCAATGAAATAATTAATAGCCTTTAAAAGGAAAAAAAAAAAAAAGGCAAAAGGAATTTCTGATTACTTAGTTTCTGGTGGTTAAAATGCCTCAAATACATATTTTGCTGTGCTTTCTCTGTAGATGCTGTTGGTACATTTATAGGAATTGTAGAAAAAACATGTAATTTCCACAGTTGTGTATGTAGCCATGACTTTTTTTTTTCCCTGTAACAAAACCCCCAAACTCTGTTTCAGATGTCCAAAAGGTGGTGCTAGTATCTTCTTCATTGGAAATTCCTGTTCAGACTCGGCAGGCTTTGGAACTTTCTACACCTGCTGATCTGGATAAAACTACAACTGAGCTGGCTGACTGGTTGGTATTGATCGACCAGGTGCTGAAGTCAAACGTAGTCACCGTGGGAAATACTGAAGAGATCAGTCGGACTATTGCACAAATGAAAGTATGTGTTTTTGTGAAGGCTAATGGATTGGAAAATTGGCTCACAATTTAATAGCTTGTATATTGGGTAAAGAAATTACATGTGTGTGTTTAAAAAAAACCCAACCAAAAACAAACCACCACCACCAAAACTGACTACAGTAAAGGCAAAACTTGAAAATTACACTTCAAATGCTGTTGTTACACTCCTCTCTACTATTTCCTCTTAATTCTGGTGTCCCTATGTGAGGTATGCACTGCTGGTGTTTTTCTTTTTTTTTTATTGTTTTAAACAAAACATATAGAGAATATGTCCTGAAAATGACATGTTTTTGAGAATATATAGATATCTTATGCTGAAGACTTTGGAGCAGCTTTTTATTTGCTTGGAGGGTGACCTCCAAACCACTCTCTAGTGGTTTCTAATTAAGTTTTGTTGTGTTGTAGTTAGACTAAACCAATTTCCAGAGACATGCTAAAATGATTAAAAGTTGTAACATAAATGCTTATGATGTAAATGTTTGTTTCTGCTGATAGCTCATGCTATGCTGAGCCATGACTAAGGGCAGTATTTGAGATGTATGCTGCCATTGAGGTTCATTTTATTTGATTTGATATCAATTAACAAGAGTAACTGTAGAGTAAAAGCTACAGGCTAAACTAGTGCTAAACTGTTTCTGGGGTGTCTAATGTAATCTGGATTTTGAAAGAATAATGTGATGTATAGTAATTTTAGAAACACTTTATTTTTACTGTATAATACTTGTAATATCAGCTTCTGGTATGTTGCCATAGTGAAATAACTGTTTTTTATAAAATATATAGTCTGATTGTTCCTCTCTGTTCTTTTTCTTCTCCATCTCTTTCTCTCCTCACCTGCTCCCCTCCCTACCCCCCAACAGATATTGGAAAATATTGCTCAGTGACTGTGGTAACTGTGTGGTTTGTACAGGCCAACATTCACCTCTGTTTTTTCAGTAACTGTAATTCAGAATATTTTTGCTTTTTAAAGTAGTGCTATAATACTGTGACAATTCAGGGGTTGTGATAATGGTAGGAAAAACCATCTACTTGTGGTGACACGTACATGTTTTGGTTTATCTACAAATACAGATGATAATAACTAAATTCTGCTTTTTGGGCTTAAAAATCATATCCTAATTCTCAACAGATAACAAAGGCAGATTTGGATCAGCGGCATCCTCAGCTTGATTCTGTTTTCACATTGGCTCAGAATTTGAAAAATAAAACTTCCAGTTCAGACATCAGGACAGTGATCACAGAAAAATGTAAGTTTCTCCATTCTGTTTGCAAATACAATGTTTCCATGGCAGTAAAAAAGTCTTTGTATCTTTCCCTTAAGCTCTTGATTTTGAGCCTAGCTGAAGTTGCCTTCCTTGAACAAACTGAAAACTTAGCAGTTAAGTGGCTTTCACTCTAACAGTCTAGTGAAAATTCCTGGGAGAAGAATTGCCAGTTGTTTTCTTGATTGGCCATTATTTCAAGTACAAAAGTAAATATATTTGGTGGGATTTCAAAATATCTTATGAGGAATTTGAGTTACTTGACAGCCACAAACTCAGGGATGGGGATTTTTTTATTTATTCATAAACAGCCTTTATTTTTGTTGAGCTATGATACACTAGACAGTGAAAAACATTAATATATTAGACTTAGAACAATAATGTTGGGAATGTACATGTGAAATTGTTAACTGAGAGTTAGTAGAGCTTTTAAGTTGCTGATATGTACTTTAAAATTGAGTTTGCAGTCCCCACGCCCTTTGAAATTTTTTTTTAGTGATACTTACAGAAAGAAAGCCTGTAACTGACACAATTAGAAACAAAGGGACATTCTTTGAACTCTTAAGCTTTGCTGGTTGCTGAGATTAGAAAATTCATGCAGCAGTAAATATCAGAGTCAGAAGTAAAAATGCAAAGATGTATTTCCTTATGTTCTCCTCTGCAATGTAGTTTTCCTTTCCTATACCTACATTAATTTCTTTGGTGTCCATAAGACTTACTGGAGTTAATAACAGGGTCAGATAGAAAGCCCACAGGTATGTTAAAGGGTCTGATGAGATGGCATCTACTGCCTAAGATTCACAGAAGTTACGTATTGGTAGGTGAGCAAGATCCAAAGAAGCTAAAGCAACTTGTAGGGCCTGAGTTTTGCAGCCACTCAGAACTAGCGGTCAGGTTGAAACGTGGGGGAGAATAGTAACTATGTAGTCCATGGAAGGCAGACAACAAGGGGAACTCTGGTCAGTCACAAAAAGTTCTTTATTCTTCAAACAAGGTGAACAAGGCATAAAGGAACTCTATGTTGAAAATTTGAGTTCCCCTATAGTCATGTTCCTCCAAAGCGGGAACAGAGCTGTGTATGCTTTCATGGATGAAGCTTCCAGTAGATACCTTAGATGTGTGTGAAGATTTTGCTACCTGTCATGAAACATGAAAAAAACCTGTAGGTTTTGTTGCTACTGGCATTTGTAAAGAAAAGTTTGCTTTTTGAAAAGTGAAGCTCAGGTCTGCTTTATGCACCTCGTTGTTTAAACACTGAGGGGAATGCACCAATGCCCTGCAAACTCCTGTGAGCCTGCTGTATGTTGTTAGCTAAACCTAATTATTCAAATAGCTAGGAGCTCAGAGACAGAGAAAAAGCTTCCCTCTGTGGAAGTTCATTCCCAATTACTGCATGGAGACTGGGACATCAGGAATTCTTTCCAGTCCTTCTGCCTTTTATATCAGACTGATACTCCTGACAACTTTTTCTGGGAACGTACCTGTTGAACCCACTGAACGCTGAAAGTACCAAGAATTTCACTATTTTTCTGTCGTGTTTTGTCGGAGACTGAAGAGAGGGGAAATATGTCAACAGTGCAGAGAGTAAGGCTAACTTGGCCATTAATAGGGAAAAATATATCAAGAAATATTATTTCTATGCTAATAACAGTACTATGTAAACACCAAATATCTATCCATTTCAACCAAGTTGCTACTGTAGGCAACTGTTTCTCAGGGATATTTTTTCCTTTCAGCTTGGTGGGGAGAGCCTAAAGACTTAAGAGATATTTTTTTCCCCTGCAGCTCATTAGCCAACACACAGGGTTATAGCCTTTTTTCACTCCTGCTGTTTTTGCTTTTGCTGTTTTGGTGAAACCACTGATCTCTCCCAGCAGCTGCTGATTTCCTTTGAACATATGCTTTATCCAATATAGTAATGTTTTGGTTTTTTTTTTTAAATAAAAAACCACATTATTATTTGCCTGTTGGGTTACTGAAGCTTTCTTCCAAGTTCTCATTCAGCCTGACCTGCATCATGCCTGAAAATTAATCCAGAAGTTGCCTGTGGGTTGAAATTGATGAGTCTGTCATGCACAGAGCATTGGATTTGTCCACCAGTAATACAGTTACTCTGGCAAGTGGGCTTCGCTGCCACAGTCTTTGAGAGCTTTGTGAAACTAAACAGAGTATTGTTGAATGTATTAGTTAAGAGGTCTTCCCAAGCAGATCAAGCATAATGGCTTTGTATTATTGTAAAACTTAAAAAAAAAAAAAGTAAAGGTCGCTTAAGTGGTTTTAGCTTAAGCACGGCCTTTGACATTTTTTCTTCATGGAAGATTGAAGTGACCTGAGTATCAAGCGTGCTAGTTTTCTCATAAAATTGCTTACTTACTGGTGAGATAAATATATGGATGTGTTAAATACTGCCTACCTGTTGCTTCTCAGAGTGCAGATATACTGAAGTTATCCAGCTTAGGTTTTTTGTTTTGTTTGCTTTTTTTATTTGGTTTTTTACTCTTTAGTTCTAGGGATATAATGTGTTCCCAATAACTGTCATGACAGGGAAACCTGTTTTCACCTCTATAGACTTAAAAGTAATATGCTTTCCTATGGTCTCATAAGTATTAAAAAGAAGGCATGATGCTATTAATTTCTGTCTGAAGGCAGACTTACTGCTTTCCCTGACACACTACTTTTTGTCCTAGGCTCTTGTCATGTCTTTTTCATCCTTTGTTTATTAAAGGTTAAAGCCTGTTTATTGATCATCTAATGTAACTCTACTTACTGAGAGAGGAACAGGACAGTGAAGGAAATGAGGTGTGATCAATAACTTCTCTGTTCTGCTGTGTAATTTGCTTAAGCCTGTAGAAACCTGTGGTGGAGTGAAAGCATCAAAGTAGGTGGTTACTGGAGTGTTTCCACCTTGGCCAAAATTGTAGTACAGGTACCACTAGACTGCCTTCAACACGGTGGTGTGGAAAGCTTAGTTCACTTTGTATAAGCTGTTCAGATCTAAGCAGTATTTGTTTATTTGTACTGATTTAAGTTGTGGATGTGCAAAGATAACTTGCTGGTATAGCCATCACCCTAAAATTGTGCTCCTTGGAGCGCAGCTGCTGGCAGTTCACTACAGTGCAGCTGTGGCAGACTTGCCTCCCACGTGTGCGTACTTAAAAAAGTAAATTAATGCCTTTGAAGTATTCCAGAAATAATAGTTGGTACCTGTATGCTGACCTGCTTAACCAAGAGGTAGCCAAACACCTATGTTTTTTTGTTTGCCTGTGTGAATGTGTAAATTACACAGGGAACTACAATACTGAATATGGAAACTACTGTACTTGAGAATGAACTATGTTATTGCCTCTTGTCCTGAGAATTAAGTGATAGTTATGGCTACTTGTTTGTTTGCCTCAGATTTTTCATATTCTGTATTGTTCTCCACAGTGGAGAAAGTGAAGAACCAGTGGGACAATACCCAGCATGGCGTGGAGGAGCGGCAGCAGCAGCTGAAGTACATGCTGACAGACAGCATGCAGTGGGATGAGCAGAGGCAAGAAATGGAGCACCTCATGGAGCAGTGCGAGATCCGTCTGCGTATGCTCCTGCAGGCCCCAAAAGAGATGCTTGTCAAACAGATTTCAGACAACAAGGTCAGACCATCTACACTGTTTTTTCCCTACCAGACTCCTCAGTCTATGTAACACTACTGGAGTCAATTGATGTGTGAATATACAATTTAATTGTAGGACTGATTTGGCAATTGTACCTCTTTTGGGGCATCATATATTCTAATTTGACTCTTTTTTAATATATCTGACTTCCTGAGAATCACTTTCTGGGATCAATCAAGTGGCATGCTTGTCTTTTTGTAAGTGTAGTTGAAATGAGTAAAGTGTAATATCAAATAAATGATATTATGCAGAAAGCTTGAACCTCAGGCCAATAGAAGTTTAATCATACAGCCACAGAATGCAGCATGTATTACTTCATAGAAACCTATTAACAATAGTTTAGTAAATCCAGGAATGGACCAAGTTAAAGTTATCCTGAATTTCACTTCTGATGGATGCCAGGGTTGTTGTTTGGTTTTTTTGTTTGTTTTTTTTTTTTTTTTAACCTCCCCAATCCCATGCAATCTTCACTTCGTTTCATACCACAGCAAACCCGCTGTGATAAATCAATAAGTCTGATGTTCTTTGTCCTGGTGACTGCCGGAAAAAGGGCAGGCAGTAGGTGGCACAGGATGAGAACTAAAGAGACAAATCAGGGAGGAGGGGCTCTTACCAGTGCAGCATTTAGAACAGGGCTATAACAGACTTTTAAGAAGTGTGTATGTGTATACATAGACACACATATATATATAAAAAAAATAAAATGAAGGGACAATGTAAGGGTGCAGCTGCATATGGAAAGAAGGAGAGAGTCTGCTTGTGCGAATTCCTCACCAATCCATAGCTATTTCAGTGAACAGTGAAACGGCATGCTTTTCATCGAGGGGCTTGGAAATGGACTATGAGGTCTGCCTTGCTTTCTTAAGCTGAAAGTAGGCCTGTGCCCAAACATATACTGCAGAGATTTTAAGATACTACTGGACACACACACACATATATATATATATATGCAAATATATTATTTTATTTAGAAGTGATCCTGAGTTCTGGATTCTGTAAAGTCAAGGCACCTTATGAATATCCTGCCACAATAAGCAAACACATCTAATGTATTTTGTTCATTTAAAAACAAAAAAAATCCCGCAAAACAATGGAATCAAGTTCTCATGCTGTGCACTTCATTTACACCACTTTTAGCTGCCGCTTATATCACTATTATCATAATTGAAACTTATTCATGCTACTAAATAGATGGAACTATTTTTACTTCTGTTGCCAATAAAACACAAGAGGATTTCTGAAGCCTCTGGCGGTTCTGGCAAATATAATTTTCCTCACCTATTTGTGCTTTGGTTTGTTGTCGGGATACTTGGTATCTGTAGATTATCTTTTTAAGATTTTTCTTCTAGATTAAAAATATGCACACTTTTCTTTAAAAAGAAAAGAGAAAAAGGAGTCATTTATAATATGATAAAATGTATAATATGAAAAATAGTCTTTTTTCTTTTACTCTGTCTCATTCTGGAATTGCTTTTTAGCTCTTAGTACAGGATTTGCATAGAGGTGACATCACGGTAGCTGCATTCAATGATCTCTCTAACAAACTTCTTCGAGAGTATCGTGATGATGACACAAGGAGGGTGAAGGAAACCACTGACCAAATGAACACTTGTTGGGTTAATCTGAACCAAAGGTAACTACAAGGTTTTGCTCTGTATTTAGCTATCTGTGTCTTAAACACATGTCCTATGTATACATGTGTATTGCGGTGTCTTTTCTGTCTGCTTTACTGTGGCATTTAGGGCTACTGTGGATAATTAGTTGATTACAGTGAAGCTGTTTTGAGTTTTGATGATGGAAATTCCCACAGTTCAACAAGGAAGGCTTCTATATGACTTCCCATTTATATGGTGGATTTTTTTAAGGGGAAAAATAAAAAAAAAAAAAAGAATTTATCTCATGTTTGTCTCAGGTTTGCTTGTGGCTATTATTCTTTAAGTGCCTTTTGAGCAGTTCCTCTCCTGTTCCCTGATGCTGGTATGCTTTATGTATTTGTAGTTTGTTGCTGTGCTTTCTTTTTATAGGGATGTAAGTATTCAGCTTGGTCTCCCAATGCATTAATTCATTATGTCCTTTCATCTAACAGAAACGTTCCCTGACTGGGGCCACGCTTTGGGTTCCTGAGTGCGATGCTTTTAGCACTCCCATCTAGAAAGAACTTGAGCTGTAGGAACACTTACTTGAAACTTACTTCTTTCTATTCATCCTCTATTAAGACATATTTGCAAATATATCTTAATGAAAATATGATATTTGCTTATGCATAATATTTTTTCCTGCCTGGTAATCTAACCTCTGCAGAAGTGCTTTTTCGTACTTGGTAGACAACATTTAGAATAGTGTCTGACTCAGTGCCTGCAGCTTAAAGGGTGGTATGCTTTGTGGCTAGAGGGACAGAACAACAAAATGGAGCCTGTGTATATGAGAGTAGTGGAGATGACAGCCAAAGCCTGTATGTATGTGTGCATGTAAAAAGGGCAACTGCTTTTATAATGGGATGTCAGTTAAGGGAATAAAAATCCTAGGTAATAAAACCTCTGAAGTTGATGTTATATTCTGGGGGATTGAGAGGAGGAGAACTTCACAGTGGCAAGAAGTAGATAATGAAGAAGCAGGGGACAATGTCGTCTTATCCTTCTTTGGATGCAAAAGGCACTTCTGTCATTCTGTGCTTTTGCTGTGGCAGCTTGTTTTCTGGTTATGGCCACTGAGAGATGAGGTACCAAACAGGCGAAACTTTGTATGGCTCATTCCATGTGGTCATTTGAGAGACAATAAGAATTTGTTAATCTCTGAATGTTTTGGATAAGACAGGATTTTTCAAGTGAGTAAAACACTTAGTGGTTATTGTATACGATGCAGACAACTTCTTTTCATGGGTCTTCAGAAAACTTCCAGTAGACTGTGGGAGAAGGCTTTGGTATATGACAAAACTTCCTTGGCTTTTTTACCTTTTTCTGAACTAGGTCATAATGATGAGGTCCTGTCTGGAAATGACGTTTTCTGACCATTCATTTACATTAAGATTAGGGACTGCAGCAATTTCACCATGACATCGTTCTTTCTTTCCTCATAGTAAACGAATAATTTCTTTTCAAAAATACCATTCACTTCATCTGAATATAATGATATCTGGGGGTGAAGGTGAGGGGAAACAGCTCCTTGTTGGATTAGCAGTAATGGTAGACTACAGCTCTGTAGCAGTCTCATTCACATTCAGACTTGGCAGTGCTTTGACTAGACCCGGTGTAAACTGCCCACTGCTCAGAGCAGGTGACCAGAAAGATGAGCTCCTGTCTGGAAGCTTCTTACTTTTGAATCTGCTTAAAGTTTGGAATAACAAGCAGTCGCATTTCTGTTGTGTATAACTGAAGCTCTTCAGTTATCACTTGGGCTACTCTTCTGCAGTCTGCAGCCTTAGAAGATGAGTATCTGCTTTGTTTTTTAACTAGGGACAAAATGTAAAGGAGAACTCAAGAGCCAGTGGGTAGCCAGAGCGTAGAGCTGCTCAGTGTAACTCCTTGGAGCAGCAGAGTAGAATGAAAAGGGGAGAATGGGCACTGAAAGCAGCTTTTCAAGGGCATGAAAGCTTTCATACTTGCTTTAAATGCAATAAATAGAAATACTAATGAACCTTGAGTGACAAGGCTTACTTCGTGAGGCAGATCTTGGGATGTGCAGAGATTGTACATGGAGCACACGTGACCCTATAACTTCTGTGAGCACAAATCTATATGTATAGCATAACGCTTTAAAATAGCAGTTTGTTCCCATGCTTGAAGGTTGTGGAATGGATCCTTAGTAACATCACCTGGGAAAATCATAGTCCCGAATAGCACAGGAACACTACCAGGAAGACTGTAGCCATAGCATGTAAAGTTAACAGAGCTTGCTTAAAACTGTTGGCATTAAGAGATTGAAGCTCCCTAGCTTGACATTTTGTAAATTGGATACTCTGCCCAGTGGGTCTTTATGTTCTATTTTTATCCTTTAGGGTGAAACTGCAGTGATTCTGTGTGTTTTTGCTGCCTTGGTAATGGATTACAGTTGCTGTCTGTACTGTCTCAGATGTTATTTTCTGACTTTCTTTTGATCACACTGTTGTATGCATTGCAGATTTTTAGTTTAAATCTGAAAGAATAATTGGGTGGAACAAAAACCTGGAACACTGCCAAGAAAACTTAAATAGTAGAACTACAATTTTATTTTTCTTGGATGTGTCTTTGCTAATGGAATCTGCTTAGACCTTCTCCAGTATCACTGCATTAAGTGTAGCTAACTGCATTTGTAAAGGATTATCCAGGTTCTCCTTACATTTCATTGTTACATCCTGGAAGGACCCTCTGTCTTTTCAGGTCATTCTAATTGTATTAGAATTCTTTGAAAATAGGAGTCATCTTTTTATAGCATGGAGTAATCATTAATCTGCAGTACAGAATTCTCTGTCACTTTCTCTTTTACATTTGTGGCCCTTACTAGAAAGCAATGAAAGTATTTGCATCTACTCTGTAGAAGTGTTGCTTGCTACTGCTATACAGGTTCTCTTTAAAAGCACCCATGTAATCTTAGAACATTAGTTGTAAATCTGTTAACTTATGCTGCTGGAGTACGTATTTAATGCAAGGAATTATTTTCGGCTTTAATTCAATTATCACAGCAGTGGGACTGCAATAGGCTTTCATTCTTTCATTTCATTCAAACAAGCAGAAAGTTTGAGAAATTAAAACTTCAGGCTGAAGAAGATATTCTTCAATGAATGTTATTAGCTACAAAGTTCAGGTTGTCTCAGTTCCCATCTAGTACATCAGTACTTAGAACTAGAGATCTGGGTCACTTAGTGTTTCATCCTTTGGGACTTTTCTTTTTCTTTGAAGGTCACCTTTATTACCAGTCTGTTCTTCCTGTTGTCACTCGTGTTCTTCCACCTTTGGCCTTGGCCCCCTGCTAGGGAAGAAAATCCCTGCAGAGGCAGAGGATTTTGAAGTCAGAGCTCATAACTGCTTTTACTTTACATTTTTCTCACAATTCCTTGGTGTGCTCTAATTTTTGAGCTGATGCTTGTTACCTTTTCTAGGCAATATCTATCAAACCATTTGTAATCCCTAGCATGCTCTTTATAATTTTTTTCTCAAGAGTGGCTGACGTATTCGAGAGCTTCAGGTGAGAAGCAAGAACGAAGGCTTCTTGCCTTGCTAGTCATTTTCCAGTAGCCAAAACTTGGACAAGCATGAAATCAGGAATGATTCACAGAGTCTTATTTTGGGATAAAAGAATTGTTAACAAGTGATATAAGGCCTAAGCTTCTAAAGTGGAGGTGGCAACACTATCTTTTTCCAAGTAGTTTCTAGAAAATTCTGTTGGTTATGCTAATATTTAGGAACGTAAGCCTGGCAGAATTGGGGTTGCATGAGATTTTCGTACTGCCATTGAAGGAAAATGACTTTTCCTTTATACATCTTTTCTGTTGTGCTAGTAAACCTGAATACCTGCTTTGAAACTTCATCCTGAATAGTACTAAACACCTACGGCTTCCTTTATAAAAAGAATATTTCAAACAGTTTTGAAATTTGTGGTTGTATACGCAACAATCCCCTAATACTGCTAAGCAGTATTCTTGCCACAGCATGGCAAGGAGGAAAGAAAGCCAAGGTAGAATAGGAGGAGGCAGAAGATACAAGGCTTGATGGGCTTGTCTGGAGAAACATGTTGAATTCCTGTGAAAATACCAAATGCAGAGTGTTTTTTCTTTCCAGGGCTAAAGTTATATTTAATTTCAAGAATCTTAAATGCAAGCACCTAAAATGGGTGCTTGCAGCCCAGAAAGCCAACCACATCCTGGGCTGCATCAAGAGAAGTGTGGCCAGCAGGTCGAGGGAGGTGATTCTGCCCCTCTGCTCTCGTGAGACCCCACCTGCAGTACTGCATCCAGCTCTGGAGCCCCCAACATAAGAAGGACATGGACCAGTTGGAGAAGGTCCAGAGGAGGGCCTTGATTAGATGATCAGAGGGCTGGAGCACCTCTCCTATGAGGACAGGCTGAGAGAGTTGGGGCTGTTCAGCCTGGAGAAGAGGAGGCTCTGGGGAGACCTGATAGCGGTCTTCCAGTACCTCAAGGGGGCCTACAGGAAAGATGGGGAGAAACTCTTCAGCAGGGCCTGGTGTGATAGCATGAGGGGTCCCATTTAGGGAAATGTTTCTGCTCACTGTGAAAGAGGAAGAGAAAATCCCCCAAGCCCTCAGTGCTTCTACTCAGTATGATTTTGGTTGATGAGGAAAAGCATTCACACTTTTCACACATAGTAATAACACTTCTACCATTTGGGGGTAGTGTAACTCTGTGCTCGTAATACCCAAAAAGGAAAAGCTAGGTTTTTAATAACTTTGTTTCTTTCACATGCCTT
The DNA here is from genome assembly GCA_009806455.1 of Tetrax tetrax. Taxonomy (NCBI): domain Eukaryota; kingdom Metazoa; phylum Chordata; class Aves; order Otidiformes; family Otididae; genus Tetrax; species Tetrax tetrax. The sequence goes on from WHYT01014657.1 coordinate 39,506, forward strand.
TTTAAAAAGGGCTGTGACGTATATAACCAGTACAAAACATCTGTAGGTAGCTATAGATATAATAACTAGAGAAACAATGATATAAATAATGATAAAACAAGCTGTGACAGATGTATAGTTTCTCAATAGAGATAACTTTCAGATTTCCTTTTAGTAGTTTCTTTATGATGTAGATAATGCTGTATGTTATGGGGGAATATTCTGACACTTGTCTTGTTTTCAGAGCTGTTGATAGGCAGAATTTCTTGGAGACAGAGCTGAGGACAGTACAGGCCTCACACAAGGATATGGAGAGCTTCCTCAAGTGGCTACAAGAGGCAGAGACAACGGTTAACGTTCTAGCAGATGCATCCCAGCGTGAGAACACTGCTCAGGACAGTGCCTGCATAAGGGAACTCAGAAAGCAGATGCAGGTGAGAAACTAATACTGCTGTTATTCATGTTTTGTCTTAATGGCAAATGTTATAAAGGAAAGCTGTCTACTGGAGTGGGAAAATCCGCATCCTATTGGAAGGTGTTTAAAAACCAGTATTTTGGAAGTCAGGTGTGTGAAGAAAGCAGATTTTTTTTTTTTTTTCCTAAGGTTTGAAATACATGCTTTGTGGGCATCTATGGCACTGAGGGCTTCTAAATGTCTGTGGAGGATGACTGTATTCAGGAAGTGTATACTTGATTAAACCAAGGCATGTTCTGTGATTGTCCAACCAAACAATTTAATCTGCTTCTCTCCAAGTAAAGCCCTCCTGGGCTGCACTGTCTCCTGTCCTTGCCTGCCGCCTTCCTCCTGCTTTTCGAGCAATCCAAGTTGTTGTTGTGCTTGGATCACCTCTTCTCCCTCTCCTGCAGCACAGCGGCTCCCCAGCTGGCCTTCCTTCCTGTACAGGCCACAGACTGGAAGCCTAAGAAATAACTGAGACTGACACCACTTAATCTTTTTTAATATATGGACACCTTAGCTTGCCTAAAATCTAGAAGGGACATCCCTTCTCCCTAAGAATCTAAGAATCATGGACTAGCTGAGTACCACATTGTCTGGCTGTTCCTGCCTTTGTGTATCCCATGCATCTTGTTCAGGGAGGTAGGAGGGAGAGAGGAGCTGGGTTCCGTCTGCATTTAAGGGTACAGTGTATTGGAGGAAAGCAGAAGGAAAGAGTGTGGAGACCTGACAGATCTTTTAAAAATTAATATCTTTAGGTCTGTACCAGCAAAAGATTGAATGTGACTGGCTAAAGCATGTTTCTATGATATATAAACTTCATTTGTCCTGTTTCTCTGATGTGAATGCTGTTCATGTATCATCTTGCTCCTGGATGTTTTAATTTTTTTTTTTTTTTTTCTTTCAAGTAGATTGCCTCATTTAGCATAGTTATTTTTATATGGACAGAACTGAGTGGCTAGATCAGTTATTAACTGCTGCGCTCTGGGTTTGGAATAATGTTTTCTGTGGTCTAAGTTCATGGGATTTGAACAGCTTATGATGGAAAAAAAAAAATGCTGCTTTCAGTAGTGCTGTTAATCTGAACATATTTACATTGAATTTAAATGAAACAAGACAGTTTAAAGTATCTGATAGCAAGCAACTCACCGTAATCATAAGGAAGAGAACGGTATGTTGTGGAAACTTGTGGCTGTTGAAGATGACGTCACTCACCAATGTTTCTATGATTCTGGTCAGTCCAGTAACTCATCTGTAGAGATGGGGCTCTTTGTGAAATGCTGAGACTAGTCTGTATTGGCAACACCTAGAAGTTAATATTATACTTTCTTTTGGCAAAAGCCCCCAAGCAACTAGCATGGTGGAACTGGAAGAGCTAAAATGGGGCCACAGGAAGATAACATGAGGTAGTGCTGTGTGTAAATAGATGTATTTCCGTATTACCTTGCATTCTGTGTAGTCAATCACACCAAGACAAAGCTATTATTTCACAAATTGCTTTGTTGGCTCTGTGGAGCTGTGAAACACCATGGTCATTGTCATGGAAGGTTGTTTACCCTCCTTCATTGTGCTGCAGTCTGGTTAAAATTGCCAGAGTTGTGCTGTATGAGGGGAGAACTGCTGGGCAAGACTGCCGGCTGTGTGGAGAAGGTCTATAACCAGCTCTTGCTCGTGTCCGTTGCCCTGGCTTGTAACCATTGAGAAGGCAGATGTAGGTGCTTAGGTACAGCCTCCCCTTGTTCAGCATCGTGATACCTGATATCTTCCATCTTTTTCTGTGATTGTGTGCTGCTACACACCGTGCACATGAAGCATAAACTTACTCGTGACTTAACATAATACTGTGAGCTTTTTTCAACTACCAAAGGAAGTTAAGTAGAGAGTATCAAAGAGTGTTATAGTGTAATGGCTTCCAAAATGAACTTTTTCCCTTACTATCTTTCTATCTCACTTTAAATATAACTGAAGAAATTCATATCGTGAAACTGGCAAACACTCCAAAATCAACATTTCTGCTTTCAAATATTTGTTGAAATGAACTTTTGAAAACAAAATGAAGCTCTAATGTCTTGCTGTACCTTTAACAATCAACCCCACTCCTTTACAAGTTCTTAAGCTTAATGGCTGATTAAACAAAGATAATTTCCTGTTCTTCCCTTGTTGAGTGGTATAAAATAAAATGTTCTTCTCTGTGCTTTGTTGAATATGTGAAGATGTATTTCTTATAAATGGTTGTAAGAAAAATCCAGGGCCTGTGACTTTCTCCACTCTGGGTGAAAATGCATCTGGCCCTGAGGCCTGTGCATTGAGTAAAACTTTACTATGAATTTAAGGTGTAATAAATTCTAGGTGAAATATGTGCTGAACATAGACAACAGATGATGATTTTTTTTTTCTTGTTGTTGTTATATGTCATGGGATCATCTGTTAAACTGACATCTCTGTGTGTGCATGGGAGGACTATCCTCCGTTACACTTTAAGGCTAAATTGTTTGGCTGCAGTTCAAGCCATTCCACAGTGGCTCTGTGAAGCCTTGTTTTGCTTTCTGTTGTGACATCTGAGGCTAGCACAGTACTGTGAAAATAATGCAAACTTTGAGTGTGGTAACAATTTCTTTTTGAAAAGGAGAAAATTCACGATTATAGCATCAGTCTCTTTAATTCATTCTCTCGGTATCTAAATATTGCAGAAGACGTTCCTTTCAGGTTAGTGCCAAAACACTCCAGTCTGTGTTGCAAAAAGTATAGCAGCCACCTGAAAGAGGTTAAAACCTAATTTGAAGAAAGATGTAGAAAATGAGCTAGGAAGCAATAAGAAGTAATGCCCGGTCAATGTGTGTGAAGTCCTGTGCCTGCAGATGTAAAGATGTTCAAAATAATGTCAAAGTTTTGCTTTATTGTAAATGAAAATCAACATGACTAGCGGTGGGCTGTTTGTTTGTTTCACTGCTTGATTCAAACTTGTATATTAACTGGGAAGGAAAAAAGCAGAACTGAAAAAAGGCAGGTGTGGACTGTGGGTTTGATCCTACACAGAAGAGGCTGGAGCTTTTGCATAGCTGTTTCTGAATGCCTCAGTGGTTTTGGACTTGTGCTGCTTCACAGGTTTCCTCAAAAGATGTTTGGTAACGGCGTATCAGCTAGTGATGGTAGGCTAAAGGAACAGCCTTGTGGTGGGAGAGAAGAGTAGGTACAAGCCAGGAGCAATGGAATACAGGGGAATGGTTCAAGTGAGTGGTGGAGAGGAGGAAGGTGAGGCTGCCAAGATGCAGAATACAGGTGGTAAGATTTCTGTGTGCAGAGTGGAATGAAGGCTCTGTTTCCTCAGAATGGTGATGTCCGTGGTGCTGGAGAGATCAGGAACAAAACAGAGTACAGGTAAAAGGGGTTTGTCTCAGGACTGGTAGAAATATTGATTCAGTTCTAAAAATAAGGATGGAAAGATGGTGTTAGCAGAGTTAGATGGAAAGAGTTTTTTTTAAATGTCCTGTATGAAGAACCTGCACCTGGCATTCATCACCTCAAATGGAAAGTGCCTGAGAAGAGGCAAACCAGTGTGTAATGCAGTGGCATCTAAGCTATGCACTGTCCAGGATCATATGAACCCGTCATGCTACATGTAGTTGGTGCCTCCGTACTGTGCTGGCTGACGTGCTTGAAATGTGTGTACGTGACCTGTTCGTGTGCCAATATGCACGTTAAATACTACGCTTGCTTCTAAATGGTATCTGCCCCCTTGATCATGGCCTGCCGGAACCTTTGCTACAGCAGCCTCTCTAATACAGGTTTAAGTAGATGCATCGTAGCAACTTTGGAAGTAATAAAAAAATAGCTGTCTTGGGAGTGCCCCGCTGGTAGCAAAAGACATCCATGCTCTTGAATGACCTACTGCCATCCTTAGATGGCTTAAATGATTCTGCTTTGTCATGGGAAAAAACATCAAAATGATGTTAGCTGTTCGGATTCAAGGATGGCTGGAAAAAGGGGTGATGACACAACTGAATGCTTTGAATTTGTCAAAATCCTATTCCTTCTTGTCCTAATGAGTCATTCAGGAAAAGATTTTAATTTGAAATGGCTCCAGAAAAACATTCCTCCTTTCTGGCGCAAGTGAGAATCCTTTGAGATCCCTTTGACTAAATTAGCTTTAAGAGAGTTTTCCTAGCAGAGAGGTTGACCCCCCGCAGCTTTTCCTTTTGTATTGAGTAATCTAGTTTTGAGAGGCGCCCGTGTGATTTATTAGCCTTTAACGTATGGCTGATATAATTAGGGCAGGTATCCCTCTGCTCCTCTCTCAAGATTTATAACACAGTCTGTTATTCACTCACTCTACGGCTCTGCCAGAGCTGCTTTTAGTCTGAGAGCGAGAGCATCCTTTCCAGAGTGAGGGAGCAAAGGCTCTGTCTGTTGACAGAAAGCAGCTACTAGAGGAGAACAACTGTTGTGATAGAGTGGAGCCGTGGTCCTGAAGGAATTTCTTGTTTTGTTCCTGGTGCTTTCAGGCTTAAATTAATAACCTTTCCTGCCTATTTAGAGCACTCCTGACGTGTGGCAGACGCTCGGCTGCTCAACAACTTCATTTACCCTCTGCACAAGCAGAGCTGAGCAGTACCGGTTAGAAGATTCTGTGAAGGCTGTTATTTCTCTTTTTGCATTTGTTTCCTGGGGTTATTTTGGGAGAGAAACTTATGCTATATCAACCTCCTTTGCCTGTGAAACGTCTAAAGCCTGTGGCTTGCAAAAGCAGTCTTGGAAGAGAGCATGCTCAGAAAGCTGGCAAATCGTTGTCCAGTGACCGGGAGGAAATGATAGTTGCTCTTCATTTATAATGCAAATTCTGAGGTGTCTTCAGAAGTGTGGCAAACTTAAAATGATGGCTGTGGTGAGAACGTCTCTGCAGAAAGTTGTGGTGTTGTTGCATCGTTTACAGAGGATGGCAGTTTCTTCTCCCCGTTACCAGAAGCTTTGTAAGGTAAGAAATGTAAGCCCTAAATCTTGAGTGTTTAATGCTAACTCCGTTGTCTTTCTGAGATAAAAAGAAAAGAAGGGAAGGATGTGATGAGTGTCAAAAGTATCTAGGCTATCTACTGTGTTTTTAAAGCCTGCCATGCTCTCCTGTGCATGTTTTGTTAAAGAATGCAATACAAAAAACCCCTCTGTTTGTCAGTGTGGTATATATATATTTTTTTTTTTTTTTTAAAGTGCTCTCTTGCCTACCATTTAAGTGACTGGAAGGAAACTGTTAATGTTCAATGATCTTTTCTAAAATACTACCACATCTCTTTTTCCAAAGGCATTGCTTAATTCTTGGTAATTGCGGTACTTTAACTCCTGGGTACCCATTATGTCCACTGTGTTCTTCCATGCCTGGTGTTTTTGCTTTTGAACTTTATGAAACTTTTAATTAGGAATTAGTAGAGCAGACTAATACACAGCCATGAAATCTTGACTTCACCTGCCTGTATTTAGAGAGTTATTTCAGGGAAAAAA
>WHYT01014658.1:0-83657 GCA_009806455.1 Tetrax tetrax
TTGCACTTGGCCTGTTTGAACTTCATGAGGTTGGCATGGGCCCACCTCTCCACCCTGTCCAGGTCCCTCTGGATGGCATCCCTCCCTTCCAGCGTGGCGACGGCACCACATAGCTTAGTGTCATCGGCGAACTTGCTGAGGGTGCACTCTATCCCACTGTCCATGTCGCCGACAAAGATGTTGAACAGGGCCGGGCCCAACACGGACCCCTGAGGGACGCCACTGGTGACCGCTCTCCACTTGGACATTGAGCCGTTGACCACCACTCTCTGAGTGCGGCCATCCAGCCAACTCCTTAGTCCTTATGTTACCTGCTCTCCTAAAGAGATGCTGTTTGCCTTCTCCAAGAGGATGTACCTCAATGGTGAGAGAGCAGACCCTAATACAAAGCAGGCGAAACTCCACAGCTCTGTGCTTTTCAGTTGCACTTCTGCAAGGTGGGTATGGAAGGCTGTCAGATCTTAGTGGTTGTCTTTCACACCCTTATTAGATAGGTTTTTGCAGTATTTACAAGGCAATGAAGCTATCAGATATACATATCAGCTTAGGGCTGTATGTGTACTTCAAGAACCAGTTTAACAATAGCTTGTGCTTATGCATTTGATCAAGAGTTCAAACGCATACGTTGAAAGAAAAGGAAACGCAGAATAGGCCCGAGCATTTGCTGTTACAAGTCACGGTGATTCTGTTCACCGCAGTGGTGTGAGGTAAATTTACACAGAGTATCTGACTCCAGGAGCTGGTGGCTAGTGGGATAGTATGGAATTGTCATATTGATGTTACCTCTCCAATAATATTTTAGAGACAAAAAACGAAAGGACAGAAAGTCTTTAAGAAGATGCTTTATCAGCACGGTATCAAACTATTGCAATCTACAACTAGGGTACTGGAATATGCTTGGTAAGCATATTTTTGCCTTTTTAGGGTGGTCAAAGATCATTTGCTCCTTGCAGTAACTTACCAAAAGGGATCTAGATGCACAGAATACTAAATTATCAGTATAGCACAAAGTTATGTATTATTTACAAGCACAGTGTGAGCTGTCAGGTCAGTTAAATCAATTATTCACCATTTGTTCAATTTAGCTTTGTATAAATCTTCATTTTCTCACTCAGCAAATTCCAAATTTACTACAAAGCCTTATGCCATGTCTGCAATGAGAACAGACTGAAAAATATAAAAAGGCAGACAGCTTACTAAATTTATAAGCAATTGCTTGAAAAAAATGATCAATGTCTACACTTTGCTTTATTTTATCTGGAGTGTGATTTTTGTGCATAAATCATACATGATATATATATAAATTTACATTTTGAGATAGAAAGATTTAATTCCATCCATTTCTTGACTGTTACATACAGTAAGAGATTAAGCTTTTTCCATAAGGACTGAGTGACTGAGTAGAGGAGGGATTCACAGACTTTTAAGGCTGGAAGGGACCATTACAGTCTGTGACCTCTTGTATCACATACACCATAAAACTTCACACAGGAACGGCTGCAACAAGCCCATGTCTTCTGATTGAACTAGACCATATCAGTATAACTTATTTTTCTCCCTAATTTGGCCATAACTTGCTGCTTCACATCAGTGGAAATACTTACATAGACCAAGGTAAGAAAGAAAAAATTACTTATATGTGTAACCAGAGAGCCAGCAGTCAGGCTACATCCAAAGTCTGATCTATTGCAAGATGTATAACTGGAATGCATTGCTAGGAAAAGTTATGTGCATTAGAGATTTAAGTGCAGTATTGTTTAAGGAGCACTGAAACTGTGAGATTATGTACATCAACTTTGCCCAAGAGAAAACTCTCAGCTGAGAAGTTAATTCAATCCCTCTTTTCTCCATGCCTGGCTTTTCCTGACTGGTCTCTGCCTGGCTATGTCAATGAACTGGGAAATGGGAAAAAATTAACACATTAAAACAATGGATTTGTTGGTTTAGTGATTAAAGATTATCATTCATTAGCTGAGCAATAGGAGCTGGCCATATACACTTTTTGTGTGGCTCACTTGTGAAGCAAAGTGAGTTGGCTTATACCACAGAAAAGCTCAGATCCAAGGCTAGTCTGCTTTTTTTTTTTTTTTTTGCAGGGGTCACTACCTCACTGATTTCTGTAGTGGTTATTGTTTTATTCACTGAAATGTATATAATTAGGCCTCTTGTATACTAAATGAGAATTTTTTTCTCTTTTCTTTCTGTACTCCTCTCTTGAACATAGAATTCAGTTATAAGACAATATGAAATCATGGCTTCCTTTTTCCTGTCTGTGTACAAAATTTGAATTGAACAAAATTCTTCAAAGGAGAAACCATAGCAAGATCCAAATTCTGCATTTGTTTACTGCATTGTAGGATGTCGTTCTACCCTCAGCTTCTTCAGACAAAAAGTTTCCAGTTCTATGCACACCGAATTAGGCTTACGTAGCTGAATTGCCTTCATGGAGCATGGCTGTCCTCATGAACTGTCCTTGTCACTGAGTGCTTTGAAAGTGAGTTGTGTTACTTTGAGTAGAAAATGGAAGCAAACCTAGTATTGAGGAGAAAAAATGCAACACATGGAAGATATCCCCAGGACACCAGGGAGAAACATGGCTGAAATCTGCATGGTCTGAACTATTACATTTCATTCATATTTCATTTTGTTAAATTCAAGAGTTTAGAGAGAATGAAACAAGCAAACTTTGTGACCTCCTTGGTCATCTGGGCTAAAAGATGGATTAAAGAGGACATGAGACTTGCAAAAAAAAGGTAATATGAGTTTAGCTGAAGGATGGATATGTATTTGCAAAGTCCTTCTGTTTCTGACTATCATAATCTCTATTATTCCCCACGGCCTCTTATCACCCAGAATGATATTTTTTTGAGAAAGGGTGATTTTGTTTCTGTACAGTGAGGTGGGGGTGGTTGGAGATGACCTGAATAGCAGCAACAGCAGTTCAGTTTGTCTATACTGCATAGCCAGTAGATATTGGCAAAGGTGAGAGGTGAGCTGTTTGCTCTTGAGAAATCAGAATATAGGAGTTCTCTGTACTCCACAGAAAAACGATACCTAGAGATGAGACGTAGTGTTATTGCTCCTTCAGGTGCTTCTGTGAATTGCCAGTCTGGCCTTGTGGTTGAATGGACCAAAAAACATCAAATGGGATGAGCCATTCGCTGCTACAGGACAGGCTGCTTTCAGCGTCACACAGTCCTCACCTTGCTGTGTGGCAGACTGAGACCTGGAGCCTAAGTTACAGAGGTGCACTTGGAGAATATAAATCATTACAGTCCCAAATCTTTCGTCAGACAGAAGAGTTTGGAACAGCTGTCAGACATTCAAAATTTACGAGAGCCTCTACATTTTCTAGAGGAGTCTGGCATAGGGAGAGGTGTTCAACTTAAAGCATGGCTGGTGTTCTCTATCATACTATGTTACCAACTTCCCATTTCTAAGTAGCCACTTTTTTTACATCTTTAATTTCCTCATCAACAAGGATAAAGTATCCCTGAAAGGTAAGGACATAATATCTGCAAGGTATTCTGAAATATAATCTAAAAAGAATTACATTTCTGTGTTTTTAAACATAGGGTATTTGGAAGGAAAAAGAAAAAGTTAGACATCCCAACAAAATATCAAAAGCCACCCTCAGAAGAATAGCTTCATGAGATCATTAATTCTTCAAAAGTCCATGAGTTTAGTTAGTTACTGAAGACAATTACTCCAAAGAGGCCTCCTGCAAGATTTTTATCTCATAGAAATTAGCATGTCAAAATATGTTGCAAATCTGACATTTTTTGCTTGTCTATCCATGCAAGAATGTAATCGAAGAAAAAAATAAATTAAACATTTATGATAGAAACTGTTTGAAAGCTGAGATAGGAATTAGCACTAACATGCTAACTTTCCAGTCTGGTACCTTGCAGACAAGCCTTGTCCCTGACTTTTCTGCCTATGTTTCTTGGCTATTTAAAAAGTATTGTTATTAAGAAAACACCCCTGTTACTTAGGTAGAAATTGTTTCCTTCCGTGCCGCTTCTAAAAATTACTTTTTTAACAGTCAAATCTGCTCAGCCAAATGTTGAAACATGTATCCAGCCAAAGAAGAAACTGGCCTATAGCCTCAATGTTGATTATAGGACTACCAGTCCCTCAAAATCTTAAAAATGAGAATACCTGGCGTGTGAAATCTACAGTCATCTTTCAGTTGTTTCTCTGAGACAATATTACTAGAAATATATGCAGCCTGGCAGTTGCTATTGAGCTTCTTAGTGAAAGTCAGAAGGATGGCTTTTAAAACAGCTGTCTTGGATGCTGTTGGGTCAGTGGAAGAAATGATTTCTGGCATGGTGCTTCCCATAAATAACAGCACAGTCTCTCTATGAGGGAAGATTTTACAAAAAAAAAAAAAATAAAATTCAGAACTATAGAACAACTAAAAGGAAGAACAACCCTGAATCCTGAATCATCTGGAAAAACAAATAAACAAAATTACTTCTACTGTGGGTGGTCACTGCTGCACATCTACAGCACAGTGTAGTAAATGGACCACTGTCCAATACATCATATTCTGTCCTGAGCCACAAAGAGCTTTGAATTATCCTGGTTACTTGCTCTAAGTTCTCTATGGTCTCTATTAAGGCAAACTCATTTTGTGGAGGATGTGATATTTTTCCACGAGCCACCTCTCTCCTCTAAAGGATCCTCTCAGGGCATTCGTAACGCATCCTGCAGAGGCTGAATATATAAGTTCTGATGTCACAGTATATTCACAGAAGTGTTTAGCAACATAAAATCATCTGAAGCTGCTATACAAGAATAATAAGTTGGTGATAATATTTTCCAAAGAAAACCATTCAGGATAAAAATAACTTTCTTTTTTTGATAATGTCAAATTAAAGGACGAGCATTGCATCAACAGACTTTCACAACATATTAAAAATCCCCGAGAAACAATACATCATACATGAAGAGCTTCCTACTAGATTCATGCAGCTAATGAAATTCTATGCAACTTCTTCCAGGAAAATAGCTTGCGTACTCTGAAGCTATACCCAGGATTTTTACGAACTGTTCTGCATGATTCATTCAGCGCTCGGTAGATTAGATGTTATTGAATTCACATGAGTTCATGTTAAATAAATAAAGTGAAACACAACAGCTGGGGCTACTCATCACTCAAGCACATGACATCCATTGCCAAACCCAAGAGAGACTCAGTGGTGTTGTAATTACCAAACTGGGTCAGTGGTGAAGTAGAAAGTGGGGACTGTTATAACACCAACTCCTTGGATTATCTGCGATCAGGACAAAGTATCAGAGAGATCTGTAGCGTATGAGAGTAGCAATGGCCCAGGGCTGTGCACAAGGAATAACTGCGTGGAGGATGAGCATTTCACCCTGTAAAATTCCATTACATAGTGTCCTGGTTTCAGCAGGGATGGAGTTAATTTTTCTCTCGGTAACTGCTGTGTTTTGAATTTCGTGTGTGAAGAATGTTGATAAAACACCCTGATGATACTAGTTGCTGTTAATGAGACCAAGGACACTGTCCTGCTTTCCAAGTCTCGTTAGTGTGCAGATGCAGGAAGCTGGGAGAAAGACAGACAGAATAGTTGACCCAAACTGGCTAAAGAGAGTATTCCATGCCATAAACGTCATGCTCAGTATATAAGCGGAGGTTGGCCAAGGTGAGTATCTGCCTTGCTGGCATCCATCCCTCTCTCTGTCACTGGCATCAGTCTCTCTACCTTGCTGGCTCCCTTTTTGCTCCTTCGCTCGCTGCTTGGTTTTGTTTCTGTGGTCGCTGCTCAGGACAGGCTGTATCGGTCATTTGGACATCTGGTGGTGAGAAATAGTGCATTGTTCATTTTGTATATTTTAATATCCTTATATTCTGTTATTCTTATAGTTTTCCTTTGCTAGTTTAGTTAACTGTCTTAATCTCAACCCACGAGTTTTCCTTTCTTCCCAGTTCTCTCCCCCATCCCGCTGGGGAGGGGAAGGGTGAGTGAAAAACTGTGTGGTGACTCGGGCTGAACCATCAGACATGGAAAAGGGTAAATTGGAGCAGTCTCATCCCACACATTACAGCGAACAGAATGGCCTATAGCAAATGCCACATACGCAGAAATCCAATAAAGATGAGGGAACACAGGTTTCTCTGCTTTAAACTTCCAGTGATTTCTCCCCAAATGGCTGCTCACAGCTCTGTGCCTGCTCTGTGTTTCACCATGGCCAGGCATAGGAGAAACAGAGTGAATTTTAAAAGAGGAGGTATGTGCCTATAGAACAGTTCTGTGTCAAGGAAGAGCAAGGGCTTGAGACTGATGTGTGCCACAAGCAGGGTCAACTTTGCACTATGGGAAGGAGGGAGACTGCAGCTCTGGGCAATTCAAGGCCATTTTATTCATGTTAGCTCGGCCATGACAAAGATCTCAATCCTATATACAGTGCAGACTAGAAATGTCAATGTACATCAAGAGGAGTCAGGGGAACTATGTGACCAGTGCAGCATCTGGCTGGTTTGAACTTTTCTATGCTGCCAGACCAGGAACAGCTGGAGAGAAGACGAGAGTGTCCTTTGGCAGGAGTCTGCTGCTAGACACAAACTCAGAGTTTCCATTTCACAGCAGAACACCTTCACCACTCAGCACCACACCCCTGGCGTGTGCATACTCATTCTTTGTTTTGATAAGAAAATCAGTGCGTACTTTAATGTATTATACCTGGGGGAATTTAACTCAGTATGCTGCACTGAGGTTCCAAGAGGATGTAGTTATTTTTGATGCCACTAATTTGTTTTTTGTTTCTTTTCCAAATAAGATTTAAAAAAAAGAGCTAGGGCTGGATTTTTGCCTGGTTTCCATCCTAAATCACCATTTATCCCTTTGCTCAGCTGACATCAGTGGAAATGTCAGAAAATCTTCTTGCAAACTATCATAAATAATGCCGATATACAGAAAAGAGAAATAACTAAAGAGGACATGGGAATCACTACTCAGCTCTTGCTTTCGTCTTTGTCACTGCATTCTGCAATGCTCAAACATTTTCTCTCAGGTATGGCAAACAGCCCTGCCTCTCAACCACTGAAGGATGTGCACGCCTGGATCCCACCTAGGGATCTAGCTCCCAGATGAAAATTCACACCCTCTGCCCGGCTGTTATCCTCCTGGAAGCATCTAAAACTCTATACAAGCCTCAATTTTGACCTAGGACGTCACCTAAAATTTGCCTTTGTACATAGGAAAATGCACTTTTCTTTCAAGAGATAAGCGGCGAAAAGTCATAACCAAAATTTAAAGGCTTCACAAACTAGCTGATTCTCACCTAAGTGAGTCAAGCGTCTCACTCAGAACTCTGAACTGTGCCCAAAATGAAGTAACAGCCACTGCGTTTTTGTAAGACTCGCTACTGTGGGATGCTGAGCTTTGGCATTGGTGAGCGTGACGGGGATGAAAGAAGCTGGGTGACAGTGTCGATATAAGCAGCCTCTCTAATATGCCTGGGTTGAAACAATGCAGCATTATAGTTCAAGTCAGTAGTTGATGGTTGGCATTAGCAGTCATAGAGAAAAACCCAGACCCATTTTCCTTCCTCCTATACTCTTTCCTGTAATGTTTGTTAACTTGTTGTTATCGTACAGGCTTGAGGCAACTCTCAACTCTAATTTCCAGTTACTCATCCACTAAGAACACGGTGCCAAGGATGGCAGATTTTAGCAGGCTCTTTTAGGCACAGTTTTAGAAATTTGGGGGTGCAGATGTCAAATGTTAACTGTAATACCTTTCTCAGAGAGTATTTCTAATGGACAGTATTTTTAATGGAGAGTATTTTTAATGCAAGTTGTTATGAGTAGGGCAGAGCCACAGAACAGAAAGGCTCCAGATAATGCTTCTCACTTTATAAGACCTCCCTGGGTCAGGAAAGAGGGAGAGGAAGCCTCCACAAATAGCAAACGTCTTGCGGCTTAAAAATCATGGCAAGTCTTTCATTTGAAACAACTGCATGGAGGGTGCTGAGAAGACTGAAACTTTGAATATCCCTTGTTCAGCAAGCTGCCTCACCGGGCTGGGAACGTGTTGAAGCTTGCAGCCCTGGAGTCAAACTTGCTCCCTCTGTTCATCTGTGCACTCTTCCATTATTTTATAGCTGCTTTATATAACGAGCACGCAGGCACCTTACGCTGCCAGGTGCGCGCAGTAGTAACATTTTAGCTGCCACTCCAAACTGCAGCTGGTATTTTTGAAAAAGCTGCAACATTTTCCTTTCAGTTTTCACGATCCCTCGAGGCTACTTCTGGCATTTCAGAGGCAAAAGAAATTGCAGAGCACCCAGACAAAGCATTTTTGAGTGTTCTTGCATTTTTACAGGAGAAGAGTGTTTGGGCCGCACCCTGGTAGACTTTCACTAGAGCCGGGCACTGTCCCCAGATCTGTCGTATGGAGATGGCATTCAGCTCACCCTCAAGACCTGCCCAGACTCATGTGCCAAGTGTGAGATTGGCACAGCCAAATCCTCCTCCCCCAGATAACTGCTGGCTCTTGGTATCTCCACCTGTGCCTCCTGTTTATAGCACAGCCCCTCTCTTCTACTGCCTCTCCTCTGCTTCGGGACTTCCTTGGTCTGGTTTGTGGACCATCTGGACTGCTCCATCTCAGTGATGGGGCTCTGCTCCTCAAATGCATGTGCTGCAGTGATTTATTTATTTTTTCCCACTCTGAGTAGTCGCTCACTCATCAGTGAGCCCTTCCCTGTGATTTGACAACAGATAGCACTGCCTTGTGCGTCAAAGGCGAGGTCTGTATTTGGTTGCTGGAGACAAAGGCTGGCATGATGACTAGATGACAGCTTTTTCCACGTGTGCTGTTACTAATCCCATTTCATTCAGGTCAGTATTTGTCCAATTTTGTCAACTCCAGCTCTCCTAGCATGAGGCCCAAGCCTTAGGGGTGAAGTTAATGTGTGCAAGGGCCTCAGAGCTCTTCTGGCTGAGGCTCACATCCCAAACCACTGTGCAGATTTAATGCCAGAGAGGTGACGCTGGCTATCAGATCTGACCTGAATGATGCAAGATATAGAAAATCATGCGGTCATTTCCACATTCAGTGCTGTCACGAGTCATCTGTCTGTGCAAGAAGTAAAACGGGAACCACATAGATCAGATGATTTGACCATGGAGAGGTATCAACGCAGCAGAGAGCAGGGTGATCCACTGCTCCCAAACCCCCACCTTTTGCCCTCTGAGACTGCAGTTAATTAAGTTTAATGCCCTTGGATCGAAGCAGCTGCTGTAAGACACATCCCCCCAGCCCTCAAGAGTTCAGGGGGGAATTCAGGATGGCTCCTGTGTGATCCTGCTTTTGGCAGCCACTTCTGATAAACTGGAAGGTGGTAGCAGAGTGGAGGCAAGGAGCAGCCTGGACAACTGCCCAGGGGCAAAGGAGTGCATTCTTTCATGTTGTTGTAAGCATAAATGGTAATTATAGGATAATTTGAATTGGCTTTCAAACTGCACTAAAGCCCCTTTCTGCAGCTTTGGCATCATAAGCTGACCCAGCTTAGGGGACAGAAACAGCTCGTAAGAAGACAGCTGTGGCAAGGGCACGGGCAAGGAAGAACACGCTGACCCCCTCAATGCCTGTCTAAAAGGCAGGGTCAGGACAAATCTATCTGTGTCCTGCTGACTGCTGATATCTCCCTGCAGCAAAACAGGTTTGCTGTGTGGTTTGGGATGGCAGGTTGAGCTGTGGTCACTGGTGAACAAAAAATGCCAGTGGCAGCAAGGAGGAGGGAGTAAGGAGAGCGAACGTGTCCCAGTGCAGGTCCTGTCTAGCACAGTGCTCCTTCAGCAGGGTGCAGAGTGACCCAGGACAGAACTGATGCTGGGTGGTTTTGCTCCTAGCCCCACTTGGGAGCTGGGAAAGCCTGGAGGCAGGCTGGGAGTGGAGGATGCTGCAGCTGCAGCCCAGGGTGCTCTGGCTAATCTCTTCTCAAAGCTGCTGGAAGATTGAGACAGCCCCAGGCTGCCTAAGAGCACAGGGAAGAGGAAAGGTTATAGAAAGGCCTGTGTGTCCTCTTCCTCCTTTCTTGCCCCAAGCATAAAAAACAGACTCAGGCTTGCTGGGTTTCTACAAGCATTTCTACAAGGGAACATTTCTTTAGGAGAAACCCTGGCTCTCAGCTCCATAGTACAATTTAAGAGAAAAGCCATCCTTTCTCACATCTGCTTGCCACAGCAGAGGGGCCTGTGTGGCTGGATCCCCCCCACCCAACACAAGGTGAGAGGCAGTGAGCGATGCAGAAGCAGCCACAGGAGACCCAAGCCCATCTTTGGGGAGGCAGCGTCCAAAAATCTGGTACATGCCTCGGCTCTTTGCTTTCATGACGTTTAACACTGAATTCTTAAAAAAAAAAAAAAAAAAAAAAAAATATTTAGAGCCATTATTTTTTTCATGCTGCTTTTAAGGAGGACTTTGGCAAAGAGAAACACTAACTTTTGCCTTCTTTTTTTTTGTCCCTTCCCCCTCCTCCCGCCTTCCTGGCGGCCGGTGGGGAGGAGGCAGCGGGGAGGTGCTGCCATCCAGCGGCACCGGCGGCACCGGCCCGGCAGAACTGGGGGCCTCCGCCGCTCCCAAAGCCCCGCTCGGGCCCCCTCTGCCTCCCCCCTCGGGGGACGGAGCATGCTCCGGGGGGAGAGAGGAGCAGATCTTCCGGAGAAGGCTGCGGGGAGATGTGTATCCCCCCACCGCCCGGCCGCAGCATCCGAAGCAGGCAGCCTTGGGGTCCGGTGCCCCCCAGCTTGTGGGACCCCTCTGCCCTCCAGCCCTTGTCGCTGAGCTGAGCTTCTTTGTGCCCAATTAACTCCCCTGGCCAGCAACCCTACAGCAAAGAGGGTCACAGAAGGGAAAGGGGAACACTCCTTTCCTGCTTTATATCCCTTTTCCATTTTGTTTTTCCTCCTCCTCTATTTGGCAAAGATGGACAAAGACTTGATTGTTTAAAGATTTTTAATAGTTTGGGCTGGAAGACACCATTAAAGGCCATCAAGTCCAACCTCCCTGCAAGGAGCAGGGACATCTCCAACTCCATCAGGTTGCTCAGACCCTCATCCAATCTGACCTTGAATGTTTCCAGGGATGGGGCATCCACCACCTCCAGTGTTCCACCACCCTCATTGTCAATCTGTTTAATTTACAAACAGATTTCTTCCTGGATTTGGGTCACCAGGTATCTGCACTGCAAGTGATGTCAGCTTGACTGAAGAAACAAGAGCATGTACAGGATGGCAGGAACCAAACCATATCCTGAGACACTCTGTGCGAGGGAGCTACATTGGCTTACGTGGGAGCTCACAGTGGGGTATAGGACAGTGTCCTACAACAGGGGTCTTAAGTAGGAGGACCTTCAAAGTGGCAAACGTCCAGCAACAGCTCAGTACCTTGAACTGTCTCTCATTTCACGATCCAATCTGCTGTCCAGCAGAACATGGCATAGGAGGAACTTCCATATTGCCTTGCATGAGATGGTGCCTTACCTACAAGTATAAGGCAATAATCAAATGGATCTTGCATGTCCATCACAAGAGGCCTGACAGTCCTGCGTGACATGACGGCTGTCAACATGACCTGTAACTGTATATACACATGAAAAAACTCATTCTTGATGGGTCAAGATCTCAAACAAAATGTAAAGTGTGGGTAACTGAGATCAGGGATTTTCTATAACTAATAAATAAAGCAAAGGGTTTTTTTTTCCCCATCTGTGAACTCTAAACAGTTTTCAAAGCAAGACTGCACCTGGAGAGAGTGCCAAACCATAACTGCAAACTCCAGCTGATATACCAGAGATGTTGGCAGTTCCCATCCTGCAAAGCTGGGTCACACCCAGCTTTATGTGTGCTTTGTGCTTTGTGTCGATCAGGGAGGAAAACAGGAGTGCTCCTCATGCAGACCAACCAATCCACCAAGTAATAAGCTTAATGGAACATGAAGAGAAGGAAGCCTCCATTGAGGAAGGGTAAGAGGGAAGATAGGACAAGGGCATTTGGGGCCATCAGTTGTGCTGTGGGGCCCACTGGTGTTTCATGGAGTGGAATTTGCTGTAGGCAAGCTGTGCTCATTCCAAATTCCGGATGGGTATCATATAGCGTAGGGCTATGTGGGAGGGAGGGGAATGCTCCCCAGTGCAGGAAATTGTACCTTATTTTTCAAACCCTTCATCAGGAAAGAACCTTAACTGCCTCCTCTGAAGGACTCAGTTGTCCAAACACTGAGTTTCTCTGCATTAAAGAACTCATTGAACTGCAGTCTGAGAGGTCTTTTTGTTCTGCATTTTCCTTTGCTTGTCAGTGCCTGGTGATAAGGGGCTTTGAGGTCTAGGAATGAGGACTCATAGGCACTTCAAAACACAACACAAATTCATCTGGAAGACTTTTCAACCAGGTTAAGTTATGGTTCATCATTTTTTTGATGATTAAAACTACTGCCCTGTCCACAGTGTGTCTAGAGGTTTAAATGCAGCACAGCCCGTTGTCCTTTAGGACTCGCAAATCAGTGGGGAAGATGGAGACCACAGGAAGATCATGTTCACAGTGGCTAAATTAGACTTACTGTCCTACAGCAATTCTCATATTTGCCCTGTCCTTTCACTCTGGTACAGCAGGACTTTCAGGGAAAAATGTGGGGAATGCTTCAAAGCAAGCAGAGATCTTGTGGGATCATTTCACAGACAGTGTTGATGAGAATGAAAGAACCAAGGGCTTAAGTGTCTCCTCACCATTTAATCTCATCTGATCCTTGAGGAAAACCACACAGAAATGTGTGAAAATCTCCACACAGAGAAGTGTGGAAATGTCTAACCCTGCTGAATTGAAAAGGGAGAGTGAGGGCTGTGGGATTGCAGCAGTTTACAAATGGGTGATGATTGTCTCTTAATTTCTGCTTATTTTCAAGTGCGTTTATCTAAAAATCTGCTGGATCCACTTCTACTAGTTCTTTGTCTGAGGAATAACGCTGTCACATTTGGAAACAAGAGAAGAGGACTCTCTACACCACCTCAAAAGTGCAAAGGGAGGGGAGCTGATTCACTACGAATCTTTTCTCCTCCAATGAGTTTAACTGGGCTGCTGATGGACCTGGTGATCAAAAGAGAAGTTAATTCTCTGGGTTAATGTCAAAAATCACCTCCCTCTACTGTTTTCCTCCCTCTGCCTCTCCCCTCCTCTTCTGTCCATCTGGGTCTGTTTGGAAGCCCTTACCACCCCTCTTAAGCCCCCCTCCTCTTCTCATGGTAAAATCAGCCCTCCACACTAGGCTTCAGCTGTTTTTCGGAGCTTGTCTGTTCACATCACTGAGCAAGGGATGAAGTAATGAAAATTACAAGCTGTGGAAATTTGATCTCTCTATTCTGTAATTACTGCTCTCTGAAATCTGAGAATATATATTTACTTTAATATTCTTGCAGAGGAGGGGAAGTATCCCCAAGGCATAAAGCAAAGAGACAGAGAACTGGGAAGGAGTAGCATGAACCCATTTGCACTTGATTAAATGTTATATATGGTAGTGAGTGGATCTTGCCTTTAAGGCTGACACAAAATCACAGCATTCAATTCATCTTGGTATTTAGAGGCAGTCAACACTTCCTCTTTGCACTGTACATTTATATATATAGTAATTTGAAGGTGAGGAGTCCTCATCTTCTCCTGCTTTCCTAACACATAATTACCAGTGTTTGCCATTTCATGATGATATATTGGCATTTTGCTTAAAACCATAGCTCCTGCAGTCTTATGAACACAGTGAGAATCATAGCTGTCATTCATAAAATAAAGTGAAATAAATCCACTTTGTTGCTCTGAAATGATCACAAAAAGCTGGAAACTATGGACAGAATAAACCCTAAAGGGTCAAAATCTGAAATAAATTAAAACATCTGCTAGAATCTGTTTTAAACTTGTACAAAACTTTTTAAAATGCCACGATTTTGGGAAAGCAAGTTGGCACATGCTATATGAATACAATTATTGCTGTTACGTTAATTTCTAAAAGGCTCCGAATATGACTGATTTGCTAGGTCCTGTATAAAGCAAAGTCAGTCTTTGCCCTGAACAGCTTAGACTCTACCTTCTACATGTCAACTTTACTGTTCAGATAAAACCATGGAATAAACATGAAAGTCAAGTTCATATATGTCTACATGTTCAATGTTTTACTTTGTTGGCTGTCTGAAACCCATAAAGGAAAAGGTCAACAATTGCCTTTCCAGAACTGCATAGTTTTCCGTTCTTATAACATTCTTCCATGTATGTGTCCATTAAGTCTATTGTCTTCCCAGCTTTATTGTCCCTTCTATTTCTTTAACAAAAAAATAAATACCAAAAATCGCACAATAATTAAAAAATACTGCTTACAAATGTGCTGTGTGAACAGTTTCAGAGCTATCTGAATAACAAGACTTTTTTTTTTTTTGATCTGATCTAATCCAAGAGTCATTGCCTTCATCCACTTCATATAGTTACAATAAATATAATCCTTGCTGAAATATCAGTTGAGAAACAACAAAAGTCTGGCAGCTGAGTTGGCTTCAGAAGGGCAGCCAAATCAGCCTCCCAAGGTTTCTCTAGTTCACTTTCCCCTCCAGGAAAAGTATGTCATGAAGTTGTACATCTTGCAGGATTTCAGAACCATACTTTTTGAGCCCTATTGTTCCTGATAACCTGGTATCACAAAGGCATGAGAATCAAAATAGGGAACATTCTAGACCATGAAGATGTCCACTGAGTACAAATTTCAGATTCTCAGCCAATAATGACTGACGTATTTCAGGGACAATTCCATTATTTAAGCTATTCCGTAATTCTCTTACTCTTCTATTCATTATACTATGAGGCGTAGGGGCCTGAACAGATACCGTCTGTCCTGTGTCACTCCCTCATTTTTGTGCTGGGAAGACTTCATCAAGAAGCTTCTCTGAAGGAAATATTCTTCATTTGTTTTTCTCATTTTCCCCTACAGATTATTCACTATATGAAAGAAGAATCTACTATCTATTTCCCACCATCCTTTCTCTCACTGTTCTCTGAACATTGATGGACCTAGACAAGTAATTAACACATGTAGTTGATTTAATTTAATGTTTGTTTGCTGTCTGAAACAAATTTATCCCTGTCAGCAGTGGGCCATCTCTAGAGGATATAGCTTTTGCTTTATAACCTTCTGCTGCTATTGAGAATTTCTAAGTTATTAATTAAAGTTTCACAGACCAAAAGGTAAGGCAGTCTAAGCAATCTTCGAAGCATTCTGCCTAATATAGGTCTGGCTTCTCAAATTCCTGCAGGGAATTTGGTCAATTGAACTACTAAATTCAAAAAGTAAAAATAAGTAAACTTCAAAAAATTTTCATTATCTAGACAACAAAACTGTAAGAAATTCAGGATTTTTCAATATTCTGGCTTTCCTAAGCTCGAAAGTTATCTGGAATTTGTTTGAAGATTTTTTTATAGCCTTCTGCTTAAATACATTTATTGTGCCTCATCCCACTCACTCATTTCCACCCCAGAATGGGAAGAAAATTTTTAAAAATTCAATATGCTTCTATAGATTGTGGGAGCATGTCTTTAGTTTGAGTTACTAAAATCTATCATTTGCTTTTGAATGAAGGCTAAAAGCCAGGTGCCCAATCACTCTCTGTCGTCAGTGCAGAGAAAACAGAAACCTCCAGAGAGAGGTTCTTGTCACCAGACATAGCTACTTATCTCAGAAAGTCTGCAGGGGGTCTAGATGACTAACAAGCTAGACGTTTAACTTGCAGATGGCTTAAATCAGGTGAGATGAGTCATATCATAAGTTTCCTAAAGTCTCCATGGCTCATACCTAAATCCAAGGTAGGCTATACCCACTTCCACACATCCAGCTTTTTACCAGTTCAAATAATAGTTCAAATAATTGGTCCTGTTGGGAATAACAAGAAACTATTCATATCTATATGCATCTACTATTTTAATTCAGCTGTGAATTGATGGATATAAAACCATTTTTGAGATCTTTCCCAGAGCTTTCATCTGCTTCTGAAGTTCTGCAGGTGTACACAACAATGGTGAGTCAGTGAAATCCAGAGCACCCCAAAGGTGCAAAGGACTATGCTTTCACTGACTAATCCATACTTAGAATGTCTAAAATAACACAGTGAAGAAACAGCTTGTTATAAATGGCTTACGACATCCTCTTGCCGCTCCAGCCACAACCCACATCCAAGATGAGAGATACAAGGATAAAACAGCTGTGGGTCACTTTTCCATTTCCTAGCTCCAGTCTTGTTTCTGACAGAAGTTAGATGACAATGCAAGTTAAAGCCAATGCCACTGCAAGTTCCCTCCCTGCTTTAGGGAATCAGATATGCTTAATTTGCAGCTGCTCTGCTCCATCAGAGCAGGGCAGAACAATCAGGATCTGTGTCCGATGGATGGATCCCTGTGTAAGGAAAGTCATGGTCAATAGAATCTTTCTTTGCATATAAGACTCAATACTTTCTTCTGACCTTATTTATATTAGCCCAACAACCATAGTGCTTCTACCTCCAGTGGAGCTACATTTGGTTTTAATCTGTGCATGTGACATCATAAAGGATCTCACAGTCATTGAAATCAAACATAAAAAACACCAAATAAACCACTTTCCTGACTAACTAGAATTGCTCTTTACTGTACATTCCAGTGCTCAGGCTGAATGCCTCTCCTCCACAAAGATCTAGTCTACATTAAAAGCTCAAGAGAAGTCATTCCAATCAATTGGATCAATGACACACCAACTAAAACTACATCAAGTAGGGCCTTGATACAATAAACTACGACAACTAGGAAAGGAGTTGTTTGATTTTTTTGTGACATTGATTTGTGAACTAATGTTTCCAGAACTTATCTACTGTAATAGATTCTAACAGCTACTTTAGAGACATTGCAAAGCTCTTCTAGGTCAGTGGTCTAAAAAAGTGTGGTTAAGTTGTAACCTTGAAAGAACATCCTTTAATCACACAACCACAGCAAATAAAAAGGTGTATTTAGTGTGCTACTTTTAGTTGTAATTGTTACTTTTCTTGAATTTACATGTGTTCTGGTTCAATAAGTCAATGCCCTTTCTTTATATTGAATGTTCTTCAAATACCATTCACTATTTTTTTTTATCATCCGTCTTTGTAAGATACAATATCTTAAAGCTAGTTGTCTAAGCAAAACTAATTGTCAGGGCTCCCGCTATTTTAAAGAGAAAGTGAGGAATATCTACAGGGTGATTCATTTCATCTGCCTTACCCATGATGGGCTGAATTGCCTTCTGGAAGTGGATTTCTATAAGAAAAGAGAAGTGCTACCTTAGAGTGAACACCTGCCTTTATATCTTCAGTTGCTTTTATCTCTTTATAGCCCCTCAATCTATTAACTCACAGCCTCAGCTGTAACTTTGGCATGTAAGTCATTGTCGTATTATCTCCCTCAAGTCCATAGTAGGGTGTTGTTTATCTAAACCATTGAGTGGCCTTCTAGCTTTGTATGCTGTCTCTCTTTCTCCTATGCAATCAATGCAGTCAACACAGTACTTCCAGTGTACCTCAGAGAAACCGGATTCCGCACATTTTTCTGTCACATAGCATATTCATTATATTATAATAGGTCCATTTTCTCAGCTAGTAACTCCATGCGTAGAACGAGGGATCTTATCTGCATGATCAGAATGGATTTTGCATGTTAGCGTACATACCACAGTGACCAGGACTTTGGTACCAGCTGAGTAGTAGTTCCTTGGATGAGAAACCATTGCTGCTTGAAATGCACATAATTATGCTTAGGTATTAAAATCAAAAGAGTCCAAGTGGAGGAACTTGGACGAATGTTCACTCATTGGTTGTGCTGACACGTATCTCAGGTAATGGGTAATAAGGTCTTTTAAAAGTCCACCTCATGAGAATAGATGGACTTTAAATAAAATAAATAAGATTTGTTGCATGTGTTACACCATGATCATTTCTACAGTAGTTATTTTTCATCCTAAATTGTGAAGGTATAAAAGATCAACAGGAAGGGAAACTTGCATGATAAATGCTTAGAAACAGCACAAGTGTTTCCTACAGATCAGCTAGGATAGTTCACACATTGTGACTCTATGATGATAAATCCTCACTTGTTTACCTAAAACATGGAGGACGATGTGACCCTCAGATGAATATCCAGCTGTAGCTTGTTTCATTGGCTTTGCCAAAAAGGGACAAAACTTTTCCAGCCACTTGGTTGCTCTACCAGCCCCCTGAGAAAAAGTAAATGCTTTCTGATAAAGGACCCTGCAAGACAACTAGGGTCTAAACATCCAATAACTGACAGCATCCTGCTATTTCCCAGGTAATGCATCCATCTCTGCAGGAAATGATACATAAGCTGCTGAGAAAGAGAGTTTAATAAAGTAAGCTGGAGAAGAACAGGCGAATCTCTAGATATAAAGAAGTTCATACAGGATTCATGACTGAACTCTTCTCTCATCTGTGATAACAGAAATAAAACAATCTAGAGAAATTCCAGTCAATCACTACAAACTGTAATAAAGTCACTTCACAGAACTGAATTGTCTTAGACTTGCTTTTATGCGTACAAGACCCAGAGTGCCCTGCAGGTTTCACAAAACGAAGAGGATCTTTGTGTAAGCCTTATCCTTGTGCCTTCTCCACAGTTGGAGGACAGTATTACAAATGTAGGGGTGTACATTGAAACTATCTCTGAAGACAGATTGAAGCAGAAAGGGGTTTAATCTGGTGATAGAGGGGCATTTGATCATGATGCATCAAAAAGACTTTCGTAAACATTCTTTTAGTATTCAGCTTCTCTGCTTCAAATTCAGGTTAAAAACAGAAATGAAGCAAGCAGCAACATCCACAGAAAAAGAGTAGCTGCACAACCCATGCCCATGTAGCTAGTACTGTTAAATATATTGAATTCAGAGAGGCTATTATTATTTTATTGTTGCTATTGTATTACAAAGTGCCTACATATTTCCTCTGAGATCTGTGTACAACTGTGTTAGATACTATATAAATAGGATAAGGAGGCCCCTGCTGAAGTCAACAAAAAGATTGTTTGATAGAATTTAGATCAAACCATAGATGTCCCGAAGTTTCCAAGTGGTAGCTATTCATAACTCCTTTCTGTCTCTCTCTTTAAATTCACATGGGAGGGACTGACAAACAAAAATACCAATACGAAGTTTAACATGACGCAAAAGATCTGTTAGAAAAGACGGTGGAAGAAGGAGTTCAAAGGCAGGTGTATCTTGCAGAGAGTGATATTAAGCCAGATGCTGCTTTTCAGTTGTAATGTATTTAACAGCCTGTGGAGCATCCACTTAGCCAGCAAGGTCACTCCAACTTTGAATTCCTATCAGCTCAGACTTGGGAATATTGCTTGGTTAAATCTCTGCGTTCTCTTGTACTAATAGTGTAAACATTCTCCGCCCTCAAAACAGCCCCCAATGTTTGTCTTTATCATCTTCATATAAATGTCAAATGCTATTTGCTTACATTTGCATAAAGCCTCTCTGCTTGTCACTGTGATTAAAGATCTGGTATCATAGCTGCAGAGCACAACCTGAGGGGGGAGAAGGAAGAGTCAGTCTTTTCCTCTCAGGCAGAAAATGCTGTGGAATTGTTGGCACATTGGGTAGGTGCACTTGTTCTGGGGAAAGAAGGGAAAATGTGTTCATCAAAATGAGTAACAGAAACAAAACAAGCTAAATGATAAACTATACTTGATACCCAAGGGTAGGAATGTGCACATCCTTTTCCTTTCTCTGCCACTGACTGATTTTGTAATTAGGCAAGTCACTTCATCTTCCTCCTCAGTGTTTCCCCTTCCACAATTTATTTTAACCTGTTTAGATCTTGATCTTTTCCGAGAAAAGTTTGCCTCCTATTCTATTTTTATACTGCACCTAGCAAAAAGTGACAGCAGCCATTGTTTCAGTGTCTATTTGCTGCAATAAGAAATTATCTAGAAGGCTATTAAGAAAAGGAAGTTAAAATGCTTATGGGAATAGATCAGTAACGAGGAAGCATATGAATACTTTATGTGAAGAACAGAATAGATGTTTCACAATCCCTTTGAATTGCTGGGTAAGGTCACTGAGTAGCAAAGGGAAGCCTATCCTCAAGGCTGTAATGTTCCCCTTGCTTCTGGAAACACTCAGAGGGACAGTTCTTGAAGAGCCCAAGAACAGCTGATCTAGGTCTGGCACCAGCCAGTGTTTTAACAGCCTCCATCTTTTTGCTAATACTTTGCATTTATATGGTGCTTCTTATCAGTAAACTTCAAGTGCTTCCCATTCTCTGCTTAATACTTGAACACCCTGAGGCTCAGACAGCTGGTGTTTGACTCGGGATGGCTCCACGTGCCCCAGCCAGCCAGCAAGGCAGCAAGGCCATGCTGGTAACCGAGCACTGTGAAAGAGGTGACCAGCTAGTAGAAAGCTAGTAACAGAGCGCAGTGATGACAGGCTGTGCCATAGGTGTTGGGGAATATGGCCTCACGTGTAGCCAATTCTGTCCCTAATTAAATTCCTCCTTAATCCAAAACACACAAGTTCAATATTGCAATTACAACTCTTGTCTTCTCTAGCAGAATTGACAATAATCTCCTACGAAATTTTTTTTAGACTGGTGTTTTTGAAAGTAGATGTTAAAAACTCCAGTTAATGCAAAAGGCTGAGCATGAATTTTGCCCAGAGAAGTTGTGGATGCCCTATCCTTGAAGTGTTCAAGGCCAGGTTGGATGGGGCTTTGAGTGACCTGATCTATTGCAAGGTGTCCCTGCCCAGGGCAGGGAGGTTGGAAACAGATGATCTTTAAAGTCTCTTCTGATCCAAATCATTCTATGATTCTATGAATTCAAATGCATAATTTCAAGTCCACAGGATTTTATTTTAAAAATCTATTCATGTATGTATTTATTTCAATAAATAAATAAATAAATAAACTAAGGTCAGTGATGTCACATGATGCTGACACTCGCCCTGTAGCATTCAATATAACTTAGGAAAATGATATTTTCTTAGCTGCAAACTCAGAAGGAGCACCCATTTTCATTTTGCTCCATATACTTTTTGCATATACCTTACTCTGATATTCTCATTTTTCCAAGGGTCCATACGTGCTCCTTCAAAGTCTATAGAAAGATGCTGGATTATATCCTTTGTGAATCTGTCTCTCCTATCCCTGTGTGGATTTTTTTCCATGCCATTGTTAATTTCTGAAACCTACCTCTGCCTCCCCATCTCCATCTTTTGCCATGTCTCACTACTGCTGGATGTAGACTTCCAGATGAGGAAGTAGTATTTTCTGTAACATTTTCTGCTCTCTTCCATGCTATTGCTTTCCATTGGCTTGGCTTTCAGCTACCAACCCAGGGAGGGAAGGCCATACGTTAGCAAATCAAAGCTGCTCTGGGCACATGCTTGCAGTAT
The DNA here is from genome assembly GCA_009806455.1 of Tetrax tetrax. Classification (NCBI taxonomy): domain Eukaryota; kingdom Metazoa; phylum Chordata; class Aves; order Otidiformes; family Otididae; genus Tetrax; species Tetrax tetrax. The sequence continues at coordinate 21,477 of WHYT01014658.1, forward strand.
CCTCAAAGTGCCTCTACCTTCTGGTTTATCCATGGGTCTTAAAGAAATGGGATTCAGTCATGATGTCCTTTCAAAGCAATTGAGCTACCAAATAGAGTAGCTTCTTCGCTTTTCATTTCCTGGGGAAGCTCAAGTGACTTCAGGAAGGAACCTTGCAAAAATATTCTGACTTTCACTGCCACATATTTATGTCAGACCCATTTTGCATAATATTTTCTCCATTAGCTCTTCATGCACATCTTCCTTCTGGCCACCCAGCTCCGACGGCTCTCTGGTAGTTGCTCTATATTTGTGCATTGCTAAAGGTTACTGCATTGCTGTCTCGCATTCCAGTTGCTTCTGCTAGCAAACGCTGTGCAAGGAGTATGTCTCTGGGGAACTCCTTTAGAGAAAATTAAAGTGCTCCATGGCAGGCTATCAGTTCTTTCCAGAGTTTTAATCTGTGATTAAACAGAAAGCTGACAGCACTGTGGCAGTGTAGGAGTGTGGCTGCTGCCCAACAATCATCTTGTGATACCAAATCAGCCTTCAAAATAATTGATGGGAGCTTATCTCATCTGAATTTATTCACCTAAAACTTACCTCTCTGGTCTCAGTTGACCCATTAGATTCTTTTGACAATGAATAGAAATCTTTCAGTTGTTTAGTCATACAATCATAGAACCACTTAGGTTGGAAAAGACCTTTAAGATTCTCAACTGTTAATCTAGCACTACCAAGTCCACCACTAAACCATGTCCCCAAGTGCTACATCTACATGTCTTTTAAATACCTCCAGGGATGGTGACTCAACCACCTCCCTGGGCAGCCTGTTCCAATGCTTGATAACCCTTTAATAATTTTTTCCTGATGTCCAATCTAAACCTCTAGCACAACTTGAGGCCATTTCCTCTCATCCTTTCACTTGTTACTCAGGAGAAGAGACCAACACACACCTTGCTACAACCTCCTTTCACGTAGTTGTAGAGAGCAATAAGGTCTCCCCTCAGCCTCCTCTTCTCCAGACTAAACAACCTCAGTTCCCTCAGTCACTCCTCGTAGCACTTGCTCTCTAAACCCTTCACCAGTTTCGTTGATCTTCTTTGGACACACTCCAGCACTTCAATGTCTTTCTTGTACTGAGGGGCCCAAAACTGTACACAGTGTTCAAGATGCGGCCCCACCAGTGCTGAGTACAGAGGCCCTACTCCTGCTGGCTACACTATTCCTGATACAAGCCAGGATGCTATTAGCCTTCTTGGCCACCTGGACACAATCCTGGCTCATGTTCAGTTAGCTGTCAACCAGTGACCCCAGGTCCCTTTCCGTTAGGTAGCTTTCCCTCAGCCTGTAGCATTGCATGGGGTTGTTGTGACTGAAGTGCAGGATCTGGCACTTGGCCTTGTTGAACCTCATACAGTTCACCCTAGCCCATCAATTCAGCCTGTCCAGATTCCTCTGCAGGCCCCAGAAACATCCCCAATACTCAGTCCTGGGGAACATCACTTGTGACTGGCTGCCAACTGGATTTAACTCCCTTCACCACAACTCTTTGGGTCCAGCCAGCTAGCCAGTTTTTCTTCCCACAAAAAGTACACCCATCTAAGCCATGAGCAGCCCGTTTCTCCAGGATAATGTGGTGGGAAACAGTGTCAAAGGCTTTATTGAAGTCTAGGTAGACAAAATCCACAGCCTTTCCCTCATCTACTAAGCGGGTCAGCCTACTCATCTTCATCATCAGAATTAGATGTACATATATTTAAATATTCCAGGGCATCTCTTGAGGAGAACTGCCATATAAGAAGCCTCACATCAATTCTCACAAGCTCCAGAACAGAGAATCATAGAATACTTAGGGTTGGAAGGGACCCCTAAAGGTCATCTAGTCCAACCCCCCTACAAGGAGCAGGGACACTTTAACTTGATCAGGTTGCTCAGAGCCCCGTCCAACCTGACCTTGAATGTTTCCAGGGATGGGGCATCTACCACCTCTCTGAGCAATCTGTTCCAGTGTTTTACCACCCTCATTGTAAAAAAATTGTTACTAACATCTAATCTGCACCTACCTCCCTCTATTTTAAAACCATTACCCCTTGTTCTTATTGCAACAGGGCCTACTGAAGAGTTTCTTCCCATCTTTCCTGTAGGCCCCCTTTAGGTATTTAAAACCATACCTAGGACTAGTGTGAAAATTCAGGCCCCAGTGCCTGAGTACTTGACTTGTATTTTCTTCATGGACTCGTGTCGACAGAGCCCTGAAGCACAGAAGGACCTTGGTTGTGTTGGAGCTGTGCAGCTTGGCTTCTGTTTCAAGATTAAGTCCCACCAGGGAAGAAGTGCTCCTCACCCTATTTTTTATGGCATAGTGTTTCTGAGGACAACAGATCCCTGTAGCTTTCATGCTAGAGATTATTTTGGAGCTGACATATTATTAATGCTTCCTGTTGAAGCTGGCCCACTGCATGGAAGAGAATTCAAGACTCTTCGGTGAGGTAAAGGAAACAGAAATAACCCTGGCTCCACAACCTTGTGAGATCACTCACTTGGCAGACGAGTCCTGAGTTCCAGTCTTTTATTTTGGGGATTATTTATGGTTTTTTTTTTTTGTCAGTGGAGCATTCAGTGTAAAATGCATAGACAAACCCACGGAACAAGTTCTGTAGTTCAGAAGTCACTACCTAGACATACGCACTAATTACTTTGCCAAGCACTGCAAAGCCTAAGTTCCCAGTTACAAAATAAGATGCTTCCACAGGAGGACCCACCTTATAGGGCCACACAACAGAAGAGTATTTGGACCTAGGCAACTTCCCATGACTGCTGTCACAGCACTGAGCCCTTGTGTGTCTCTTGCTCCCATAAGTAAAGGCACAGTCACCCTCCTGTGAAGGATTTGTCTCTGACAAGTCAACAGGACATGGCCTCCAGCACAATCAGGCTGACTGCTGGAACTGTCAGTCCAACAAAAATCTACCCCAATAAGGTCATTGTATCCTATTAGAAAAGAAATTTTGGCTTATTCTCATGGTTTGTGAATACTAATCATTTGCTAATTGTCTGTCTCTTTGATGGAATGCTAGACCCTGCCAAGAGGCATTGCTCTAGGCACTGCTTTCTGCTTAATATGAGAACTCAAGGCCAAAACTGTGCCTTAGAGATTCCCCATGGAAATTCATTGGCTTTAATGAGATTGTGTTGTTTGTGGATCAGGAAAGATTTTGGCCTCAAAATCCCAATTGTATTGATTCACAAGCTAATAACTATAAAGGACCATTATGCCATTCTAGGCATTAACAATTACTCAGGAAAGAAAACAAAGTTCCTGGAAGTGACGATGTTGATCTGAATAGTCTTTGGAAAGATGTGCCAATCGAAGAGAAACGGATTGGCATACAGTGCTTTCTGAACCACGGCTCATAAGAGGCTCTGGGCAAAGTTGCTTACCAGCAACTGTGGAGCTGTAAAAAACTGGAGTTTAGCATGGGCTAAACCCAGCTCGGAAGTAAGGCAAGCTGGGTTTTCTTACAAGGTTTTGCAAGCAAAGCTTGCCCTGGGTTAGCAGCAGGGCTCACCAGTTCAGGTTTACTGACACGGCAATCACACAGAGTCTAACAGTTGTCAACGTGCTGAATTGCCTCACCATGCCATACCTGTGCCTTAGCATTTCCATTCCCTAGTTACTTCAATTTGCTGTGCATGATTTCTTCTCCAAAAAACATTTCCTTCTCCCAGTTTTTCCTTTAAAACCAGAGGCAAGATTTGCGAGAGTATCAGTACATACGGTTTCACTTTTCTAGTCACTTACGAACAGCTGAAGGCTGATAACTTCCCTTTTCACATCTTAATTTAGGTGAGAAGCTCTTTGCTAGAGACAGTGACCTTTACTTCTCTGGAAATGCTATTCACAATTATGCCGCTGTCTAAATAATGTCTGTGGTTATATTGAGGTGAACTAGGCACCTCGTAAATAATTCCACTAAATTCCATTACCAGTGAAACAAAGAATAGAGAGAAACTTATTTACAGGAGAGATTTTCAATTTGAGACACTGCCTCATTTATTCTCCTTCCTTCACCTGCCCCACAGTAGGAGGAGAAATACGGCACTCAGAGAGAAAGAAAGGGAAGCAAGCTTTAAGAAAATATGATAGTTTCATCTTCACTCTAAATATTCAGGAATATGCATTTGGAAATCAGAGTATTTTGACAAACCAAGGTGCACAAAAATAGATTTATCTAGGACAACTGTATTTCATGCATTTTATCAGATATAGAATGCCAAACTCAGAAGGACCTGCCTATTAGGAAAAAAAATGCATCTAACGATATTCTGCAAAAGTCTGAAATGGTATTAATGAAGACAAATGAAACTCAGGAACAACAAATGTGTTCTAAGCAAATGAAATGTTACTTATGCACATTTTTCACTGGACTTAAAATAAAAAATCATTAAAAACACTGGAATATATTATTTTATTGTTACTTTGAAACGGGAGTCATTAAAAGCAAGCATACTAGCTAAGAAAATAAGTGGTCTTTGAAGTTATCAAAAAGACTTATGCTAAAGATAAAAACTTATCTGAAGTTTTAAGACTTAATTTACTTCTTGCTTACCACCATTTTTCAGTGATTTAATTTCAGCAGTTCCTTCACAAAACACAATATAGATTTTGCCCAGCTCCATTTCAAATACTTCAGGGAGTGAATTAATTTCCAGGACTGTGCAGATCATTCTGAATGTTTCTGTGAGTGATAGTAGTAGTTAGCAAGAACAGTTTTTGGTTTTTTATTATTATTATATTGTTAAGATAAGCATACCTGCCATTCAGAACAAAATAACTAAGTGTCAACCAATTTGCTCAATGTCTAATGGCTAATGGTTGTCTGCAACCTAAAGACTTCACAGAGAAATGCACAGCTGCTTTGTACATGACTTTTTCTTTAGTTATGGCTCCCCTTTGGAGATTAACTCTGATTTTTCAAGATCAGAATCTCTGTCATGTCAGAATGTAATTGATACCTACTTGTGGTTACGGATTGCCTGGGGAAAAAAAACCTCTATGCAGTCACCTGCAGCTACCAATACAATTCTGCTGAGTTGGGTAAAATAGATGACTTTGTGTGGAGTAGAGCTGCAGGCAGGACACCACCATGAGCAGAACCCAGGAGCTTTTAGACAAATCAAGATGGTCATAAGATGGAGTGCTTGACCTGGGAGAAGAGGCTTGTTTGGACTGGGGAAAAGGAAGCATTGGGAGGATCTAATAGCAGTTTTGCAGTGCTTACAAGGAAGGTCATCAATAAGATGGAGCTAGACTTCACAGTGGTTCATGGTGAAAGTACAAGAGACAACAGGATAGATTGGAACAAGAGAAGTTCAGACAAGGTATAACAAAAAACTCTTTCATGATAAGAAGAGTAAAGCAGGAGAGCAGCATCCTCCTGGAGATTTTCAACAACAGGCCAGATAAAGCCCTGAGCAACTCCACCTGACCTTGAGCTGACCATGCTTGATAAGCAGGAGATTAGTCTAGATAGCATTCAGAGGGCTCATTCAACCCGAATTTTCCTATGCTCCTATGACCCTATGAATTGGGGTTCCTGAGTACCTTCTATCTGAGAAGGCTCGGCCTGTAGCTCAGTTTAGCATCACACTCATGGGTCCTTCTTCCTTCTTCCTCCCAAATTATCATCCATGCTCTAGGGAAGTACTTCAAGGATGGAAGTTTACCTGGCTACGAACTTTAGGATTGGATATCTATCCATCTCTGCACAATGGAGGCTTCTTTAGCTTAATTTAAGCAGGAGCTACAGCCCCACTGTATTTTATCAGTGACCTGGAACCACACTGGTTCCTTGCTGTGGTGATTTCAGGACCAGCTGTGAAGCAGCCCATGGAAGTGTACATTGAGACATCAGGACACATGCAAGTGTACATTCAATGTGTGCCTGCATCCTGCTCCTCTGTGCTTGGTACAGTTGCCTTCAAGTATCCTACCAGCTCTTGTGGAGAGGCCATCTGAGAGCAGACCAGGAGGTCCAGAGTCTTTCCTAGACTCCTTCCAAAGTCCTCTTATATCACCTCTGGACATTTCTGTGGAGACTGAATTCAGGCATGATGAAGTTTGCAGTGATTTAAAAAATCCTATGTGAACATTCCATACAAGCTCCATGAGCATAAAGCCCTCTGCTCTTCTTACATGCTTGTATTTGTTTTGACACTTATGCGTCTCATTTAGGAAAATAGAGAGAAAATACAGAGAAGTGCAAGATTCCCAGAAACCATCTGCGTGTGATGAACAAATGCTTCAGGGAACTCTGGAAGAACACCATACCAACTTTGTCATCAGCTCCTCATGTTCAAATAAGTCCTGTTCAACTGGGTACCCAGGGATCTCCATTACCTTTCTGGGAAACTGGATCCACCTCTAGATTCATCAATTTCAATCATCAATCTTCAGAACGGCATCTAGAACTGGCGTAAATGCCACTGGGATTTCTGAGTGAAGATTTTTATCCACCGTTGAAGCTGATGGTCATTTGGGACCTCATTATGCTGCTGACCACAAAATTTGGAAAGAAAATACATCTCCACAGGTCCACTTCTGTTACTGTCCATTGATAACTGCAGGAAATCGTTATTGATGGAGTCTGCAGGGTACATAGCTGAACTGTTCTGATTCTGTCCAATATAGAAGAATGTTCTCCATATATACAAGTTAATTTACAATGTGGGCACAGTAGTCACTCATTGGTGTTGAATTTAGAGAGCAGCATTAGGCTATCTCTGAACCTGCGAAACGACCGCTGCTTGCTTCTACTATATACAGACTGATTATAACAACAGTTAGCAGATTTATAGTTTTCTATACTTCAAAAAGAAAAGAACAAAATAAAAAATAGTCAGGAGGATAAAATTGCATCTAGAGATATAGGCAAGCATTACGTTACCTTTCTAGGGAAGTCCCAGCACCTACTTTCTTAAATAGTGGTTAAAATGTCTCTCTCAGAAAATTTCCTTATAAATGCACATACTCCAAAGGTCAAGCCAGAGCCATTGTGAAACAGGCTTCAAGAGAAGCATAAAACTCCTGTCTGACACAGAGTCGGTGGCAATTGAAAAAGCAAAGACTGGGAGGGTTAAAGGCTAATTACCAGAAGAAATCTGGCCTGCTGGCCTAAGGTCTTTTGAGTGGGAGCACAGTCAAATGGGAGTTGTGGGATTAATTGGGTGAAAGACATTGTCACCTTGACATTCATGAAAGTACCTGGGAAGAACACTGTTTGCTGATATACTGCAGACAGTTCATTTGAGCCATGGAGGTAAGATATCTCTTTTCCACAAAGACTTTGCCTTTGCTTTTTAATTGGTGTCAAACATGAAAATTAAAATCTCCAATGTGAGAACCCTTTGCATATATTTTCTAGAGTTTGCAAATGTCTCTTCCTATTCCCACCATAATAATGAAAAATAAATGTATATCTTAAGGACAAAATTTTCAAGCTTTTGTCTTAACAAAATGAAGAGAGTAAAGCTTGTAAGCTGTAAGTCCCTTTGGAGCTCTTTGCACTAGTGGAAACATAATGAGCAGTTCTTTGTGCTTCTTATAAATAACTCCGACATCCACTGATCAGCAGCATGACCTCAAGCCAGGCGATTCCGCTCTCTGCTTCACTTTACCCAGTAATTGTGATAGTACGCAATAGGTAGCTTATGGTCAAGGATGACAGTGATTTGGCTGCAGGGGAACCAGGTAGAATCCTATGCCTAATAAATACTGTTTGCTGCAAGATTTCACTGTAGTCATATTATATCAGTGTGCAAAATTGTCCTTTCCTTCTGTTCCTTTATTAGTTAGTATAATTCTTCTGCCCCATGGCATAACATATCCATTTGCAAAAGTTTACACTTTTGGTTTTTTTTCTTTTTTTTTTTTCAGTCAAGAGGTCAAAATAGTTCCTGAGCAATTCGTATTCAGCCTTCAGGGTACTTTTGAAGCACTTTATAGGAGATGCTTGGACAATTTTGTGAACTGGAAGCACAAATTAGCACAACAAATTAGCACAAATTAGCCCTTCCTTATTAATGCTTCAGAAGACCTCAAACCTCCCAATAAAGGACAGTCAGTACAGCACAGATCTCTCCCATTGATTAGCTTGTAATTTTTTTCACCTCAGCATCACACTGTAGTAGAAAATAAAGGTGATTCCAAGATAAATTCCCTAGCTCACTGATCTGACTCCTGTCCAGCATGCAAGTCTCACTCCTGTGCAGCAGCACAATAAGCATGAGAGCTGGTAAATCTTCAGGCAGGAGAGCACCTATCCTTCCTGCTTCAGCAAAATCCACACAGCTGCTAAAGACTGCACCAGGTTTCTGTGCAATATGATAACCCAGTAATTCCAATAGAATCACTCCAAACACTTCCGAGGTGACAAAAACCTTGCACAACTGGGAATTTAGTTTGGTCAAGTATTATGGAAGGACTGGCCGGACACAATCTCCCCAAAACTGGCCACAGCAGTTCCCTAATTCCAAAATGGAAGAAATGATGCTGCAGTCTGCTTTTCAAGCTACTTAAAGACACAGACATAAAAAGTGTTTTAGAAGAGATAATCATCCCCCAAATCCTTAATTGATTTATGATTCTAGTGAAAGAAACTGGTCACTTTTATGAGAGATATCATTGCCTTGCAGTGTTCACATCTGTTAAACCTGCAGTATTAAATATTCACTCTATTGAAGCTAATCAGAGTTTCACTACCGATGGATGTGAAACCGGGATTTCAGGCACAGAACATCAATATCAAGTTATGTGGCTGGATAAGTGAGACATAGCCAAAGATCCTTTACTTTCTCTTGAATTCATAAGGGAATATGCACCCAATACCACATTTTAGAAAACGCAAGTGCCTAAGTTATCACTTCCAACAAGGTGACTTTCATCTTAGAAGAAGAGAAGAAGCAAAACCAAAACCAAATAAGAATCTTTCTGTCAATTCAAAATCTCCAGGAAGTGAAACATGTCCAGTTTGGGCTGCTCTAAGAGTGTTTTCACTATTTCCTACATAGAGGAAATCAGCAAGTTTAAAATAGGAGTGAATTCTCAGATTGTCAACCTGGAAACATTCGAGGCCAGGTTGTATGGGACTATGAGCAACCTGATCGAGTTGGAGATGTCCCTGCTCCTTGCAGGTGGGTTGGACTAGATGACTTTTAAAGGTCCCTTCGAACACAAACCATTCTATGATTCTATTATTGTCTATTAAAATGGAAGCTTAAGGTTGCAGTTCAAGTTCAAAGAAATGCTTTCTTGGGCCAGAGATTAACCTCCATGGAAAGTCTTACTCAGTTCCAGCCTGCAGATCTAACTTACTACAGCAGCTCTATTGAAAGCAGGCTGTCACAAGGTGACAAGACAAAGCAAGAGTGATCTTTGATGCACCAAAAATTGAGGATGTACAAAACTCAGCACCAGAAATCAAGGATGGAAAAAGGCCACTTCAGCTAAAAGGTAATGTTATAACAACAAATGCATGCAAATTGTGTGTAGATATATTTAGTTAGAAAGCAGAAGCAAGTTTCTGCCATCAAAGGAGTAAGTTTGTTTAACAGCCTCCTAAGTATGAAAAATGAGAATAAGATTAAGACAGAGCTTGATCAAGATATAAGCGGGATCGGGGGCAGTTTTAAGTACACATAAAGGGTGCAGCTGCTAGTATGGGTACTACAGTGATTAGAGCAGTAAAATCAAACGGGGTAGATTCCTCAGACAACACTATTTCAGAGTGGATTAGGGAGTCAAACCTATGCTGACTTTCCATCCTTGCTAAGAAACAGCCTCATTCTATCCACTTGGAACATTACCTCCATGATCCCTGCTGTCCTCGCTGCCAGGGTGGGAGCAGCTCTTCTGATGCCGACTGAGCATGAGAGAAGCAGGGCTGGACCGTGGGCTGGAGGTATCCCCACAGCCACAGGCCTTGGTCTTGAGCATGGTGCTGAGTAGATGTGGTGCCAGCTAGCAGTGCTGGGAGGTCATGTTTAGGGAAAGACAGGGCACGTACCATCTGTGTCCTAAGTGCTCAGGAATGGTGGTGTTACAGAGCAACTATCAAAGTAAAAACTGCCTGCACAAGTGAGAAACAGGGACCGCCTGCAGTCCCCTACAGTTTTGTACTTGACTTTCGGTCCACATTCCTGACTTCAGTCCTCATCAAGTCAGTTCTGCCCCAGCCTCTTGCATTATGAAAATGGATTTACATAAACAAAAAAATGTCTCTCAAAGGGGAAATTCAAGCTGACAAAACATAACTCACACTCATCCTTTTTAGAGCTATCTTTGCATTAAAGAAAAGATTAACAAAAAAAACCAAGGAGATAAAAAAAAAAAGTCATGGAACCACTGGGATTTTTGAGAAACTATTCAACCATCCATGTACATTTGTGAAGATGGGGTTGGGGGGAAGGAGATTTCCCAGTTGACACGCTTCTCCACTTGTGAACATGTTGAAAGATCACTCATATGTTTTCAATGAAGTCACTGACAGTCAAGAATGCTGGAGGCAACAGCTGTTGGAGATTGATTTACCCCAAGGCTATTTAATCTCTCAGCCTCTCATAAGGATGCTTACTAGGGGGAAGGTAAAGAAGCACAACTAAAAAATTGTATTGCTTTCAGCAGCTGTTGTTATTCCTGAAAGTCAAGAATGGGTCTAAAAAATGTGATGAAAGTCTTGGATTGTTATCAGCTATAGGGGTGGCCAAAGCTTACTGCTTCCTTTGGGAGTAGAGTTTCCTTTGTGGAATGAAATACAGTAAAATTACTAACTCCAAGAGGGCTTAGTTGCCTGGGAGTTACCATGAAGGGTATATGCGCCTTGGAATTTCCAGAATTATAAGTATATTATGTCAGTCTGGAGTGATACAGGTTGTGAAAGGCTGCCCTTGTGTTCAGTAACAGGAGCTGGGACAATCGGGCAGCAAGAAAAGATAACATAAAACATTCATTAAAATGGTGGGAAAAATGACTGAAAAGCAGAGTGCAGCTGCTGTATGTGTCAGTTACTATTTCAGAATCGTCTCCCTCTGTGAAACTCTGGATTCTTACTAAATAACATTGTCCAACCATGCATTAGATCCCTACACCAGGAGATATTTGCCTCCCTAGTTGAAAATGCAACACATGCATCTCCCAGCAGAGCTTCTTTTTGTAATGATGCATTTTCCACAGTTTGCTAGCAGAACTTTTGAGAGAGGAAAATTAACATGGACAGCATTTTCAATGGGGAAAGAAATAGATAAAAATATTTTCCGTTCCCTCAGTTCACCAGGGATTTAATTGCTGTGAATACGTAGCATGCCCTGAGGCTTCTCAGAGTGCATCATTGGGTATAAAACTTGTGTCTGTTCCCTCCAGCAATGCTGTTTGAGATAGTGCTCCACTCTGGACATTACCTGCCTAAGGCCTGACACCTCAGTCACCCCTTCCAAATCCTTCCAGTGGATCACTCAGGATCCACTAGGGCTTTAGTTTGGATCAAGCCCCCCACTAGGGCTTTAGTTTGGATCAAGAGAACACTTTTGAAGTAAATCTCCCATTATCCCTACTAACTGTGCTTTGGTTCCCATCTTGAATCCATCTTGGAGACCATGAGCTAGACTCCTGTCAGATTAAACTGAAGTGGAAATTATGCTTTAGGAGCATACCTTATTGCACTGCACCGCAAAGGGTTCTGCAAGACCAAACCACAGCTAGTTCAGAGTAGAATAACCCTGAAATGTCAATAGTGCAGACATTAGGTCCTTAGTAGTAGCTGTTTGTTTATGCACATTAAGCCATCCTAGTCATACTGCTAATACACACATAGCCATATATATGTGTCAGTTAATTAAAAGCCTCTTCATTAAAAAAAAAAAGAGCCAAAACAATGAAAAGCACCAGGTAGTAGAAGAATGGATCTATGGATCTGAAAGTCACACTTGTCCTGAAAATTACGATGTTCAGAACTAGATGAGTATTTTTCATGCCAGTGCTGTCTGTTAACATCAGAAGAGTTCTCAGGAACAACACACAAGGCAGAACAGACAGAAGAATTCAAAGGCAGCAACCTTTGGTTGGCATGGACCAAAAATTGCTTTAAGTATTCTTCAGATGCTAAAAAAAAATGGCAAAGCCATACAAAAGATCGTAAGGCTGAAAAACAGGTAGTGTGCTCATGAAGAGTATCTATGTATGATCTGTTCCTACAACATCAGTTAATCATACAGTGTATGTCGCCACACCACTCTAGCACAGGACTGTATAGGAACTGCTCATCACAGGGCCTTGGGATTACTTCTTAGTCCTGTGAACTTAACACATAACTGAAGTTTATCCACCCTATTCAAACTTTTGGCTCTGAGAAAACTAGTAAAGTATCATTTTTGGTGAGTGATTTGGGACTACAGGGAAGAAATCATCAGATTACTGAAAATTCCTGTCCTACAAGTACTTAAAAGAAAAGAAAATTAATTTATCTTCTGGCTTTTCAGCAGTTCTCCCTCTGGGACAAAGTGGAAACAGGAAAAAGGAGAAATGCAGAAATTAAGAAAAGTGAGTTATGGACTGTGTCCAACAGAATCCAAGAACAGTTTTTCTGCTGGTTACACCAAAGGTTGGATCCAGCAGTTTTGGTACAGTAGTCTTCAGAACATTGGATAGTTTCACAGTGGTCTGACTAGATAGATATCCAATTTTCTTTTTTATCCACTTGTCACCAAGCTGACAGGCATTTTACACTAGTGATGGAATATGCAAGTCCTTTAGCATGATGGCCTTCCCAAACAAGAAGTGTCATGCAAAGATTATTTGATTTTTCAGTTGTGATATTAAAAAAAGGGGTTGGAAACCCCCATACACTAAAGCTTTTGAGCTAGAGACGAGATGGTAACAGTCTCTACGGAAAAATAGAATAATTAAAATATTTCACACTTGCATGATTATTTTTGCCCTATGACACTCTAACAACACATGCTTGTGCTTACCAAAACTTCCACCAAAGTGCAGTCATTTCTGTTCCACAGATAACCCTTGTCTTCAGAGGACCACCAGCACAGATGTCTCTGCTCTTCTTTGCAGTAACATGGGGCAGTAGGACCTGACCAAAGCTTCTACTAATCTCACCAGCTGTAGATCACAGCCTTTTCATGGGGCTGTTGCCCAACAACTGAAAGGAAAAGGATTTGTTCAGTTCCAGCTACAAAGTTTATAGAGATATGATCCAGCCAAAATCCATACTTGCAGGTCTTCAGGATAGTTTTCTCTCCCTTGTATATTTGAACCTGTCTTTCAGCATCTTCTCTTCCAGACACCTGAAGAGGCCCAATGCAGCTGGATCCCCTGTATTCTTGCAACACTAGGGACGTGGTTATGTTTTTTTCAGCCAACAGACAAATAAACTTCTACACTTTACTCTAAAACAATTTTTCCTTTTTTATTTTTTTAACCTCATTTTTATGATTTCTATTTATCCAAGAAGATGTTTATATTCCTTCTGCAGATACAGCCTAGAAGTGCTCTGCAACACTGAGTATTCACAGAAAAACCTTGCTTCAGGAAAGCTTTTGCATTGACAGGTAATGAAGTACCAGGTATGAAGGTATGAAGATGCTGTCATCTAAGCTTGTTCCATAGCATAATGTGAGTTCATATTCACCTCACATGCATGCTGTTTCAAAAGAGGCCTACTCAAGCAGAGTAACCAGAGGAGGAAAGCAGAAGGTCTCATGCTGCCTCAGCCTGGAGCCAGCTGTGCCAAAGCACCCTGGGCACAGCCTGGTACAGCCATGACCATCCTGATGGGTCCTTCATTCCCACATCACATCAGCATCACAGGTTCATCACAGGGCAGAGAAGTGGACTGGGATCTTTCCTACAAGGGCTTAGCGTAAAGGGAGCTGTAGGCAGCAGAACCCCTTTTTGCTGCTGTAATGACCCATGGAGCTCAGGTCAAAGAGTACAGTCCAAATGACCATGAGCAGCAGATGTAGACTTAGCAAGGGATCCATTTCCGTTATGAAATATTTTAGTGTTTTTGTTCTCTGGTAAGTGATAGTAATAGTTGATGCTATTATAAATGTCTGAGTTCAAGATGTTACAAATCAGATAAAGAACATACTTCTCAGCCCTATCTGTTTCTTTTCTTGGACTTATCTCATAAAACTTGGTTCTATAATACAAATGCCTTGATCAGTGCTAGAGCATGTGGAAAAATATAACTCAATTTAATGCAGAGAGTCAGGATCAAGACATAATCTGGCAGGTCTCTGGTTATTTTAAAGCCTTCCCATATGCAATCACCCTCGTACTGTGTATTGAAATCTTGGGGGCAAAAGACAGTTGCTTCTGTCTTGCTCTTAGGTGTGAAAATCTGTAGGGGAATGTGAAAGGCTTAGAACATACCATACCAGAGCAGTAAGTCTCAACTTGTACAGGAGACTCTAGTTAGGCAATGACAAATTCCTTCCTCTCATTAGAGACAAGTTCCTTAGCATCAGGAGACTTCCCTGGAATGTGTCTTTGAGCTCCAAGGTCATTCTAATGATGGAAAAAGGAGATCTTGATGGTCTAAGGCAAAAGCCTGCAAAGTGGTTTTCTCAGACCCCACAAGTCACAAGTGAAGGAATGAGCAGTTGGAGACCTTGTGAGCTGTGTTCTCACAGTGCAGGAAGAGGTCAGCTCCTGGGGCAAAGCACAGAGCAGCAGATAAGAAATCAGCCACATTCAGTTGCCATTTCAAAATCGGTATCAGTGCAAAAGAGTGTTTTCCACAAGACAAACCAAAAAGAAAGGACAATTTTTTTTTTGACCTTTTCCAATGGTAAGGACACATTAGATGATGGCAGAAAGTGAGAAAGTGGATGTAGTTCCTGGGCTCTGTGGCACAACACCTTCCTGCAGTCTCTAAGTGGACAACGAGATAAATACGACAAATGAGGAAAAACACAGAAAGGATAAAACTAAACATTTTGATTCACCAAGCCTCATCACCCATGAATGAGAGGAACATGGGAACTCAAAGAATTACACTAACAATGACAAGAAGTGAGGGAACAGACAGGAGGGAGGATTAGTCTTGGCCTTGAAGTAGAACTTCATCCCTACAGAAAAAGATTAAAATAATCAAGGATTCATAGGAAACATTTTTAAAGAGACTCTTGGAAACTTAACTAGTTTTATCCTCAAAGCCCAGGAACACAATTCAGCTGAATTTAGGAAAATTATCCTTACTTACTTGCATGTAAGTGCCTAATTAATTACCGATTACAAAAGTTTTACTTTTACTTGTAACACGACAACATTGGAACAGGTTGCCCAGAGAGGTGGTGGATGCCCCATCCCTGGAAACATTCAAGGCCAGGCTGGATGAGGCTCTGAGCAACCTGGTCTAGTCAGGGATGTCCCTGCTCCTTGCAGGGGGGTTGGACTAGATGACCTTTGAAGGTGCCTTCCAACCCTAACCATTCTGTGATTCTGTGATTTTGCTTTCCACTGTCAATGGCTGAACATCAGACTAGACAACCTGAACATTCCAGAACAAATCTAATTTCTGAAATGTTCCACTCGTCTCCTGGGATGTCTTGGTCATAAGGGGGAAATCCCAACTCTCCCAACTTCCATATTAGCAGTTCCCTTTTTACTGAGTGAAGCATTTTGCTACTGAAAACAAAAAGGCACATTAAATCTGTGTATAAATAGAAAGTGGAAACTTAAACAGGTGCATGCTCATTTATAAAGTGTTATCTTCTCATAGCCAGCACTAGTCCCAAGTTGACAGCAATGCCCTTTGAAAACAATTGATCAGACTGTTCTGTGAAGTTAGGTGTGGAGATTTTCCTCCAAAATACTTCTTCATTAAAGCATCTTGAAGGAGACACGGGTTATAAAAGTGTGTGTTTGTGTGTCTGCACACGCAACTTCAGACTGGAGGAAGGGGGGAATGCTGTCACCTGGGGGAACTTCCGTGTCCCAGATTATTGCAAATGGGGTGAAAAATGACAAAAATTAGTATGATATCTGGTCCTGTTTCTCAATTCCTCATGGAGCCTGAAGGCATAAACTATTCAGCAGCTGGGCTGGGAAAGAAAATTCCCCCTCCATGAAACATTATAGCACAGTTGAGCACATTTACGGTTGCACAAAACTTTTCATGGCATCAGCTATTTTCTTTTGGGAAAGACAAAATAGTTGAAAGCACAGCCCTGTTCTCCTGCAGCAATTTTCTAAAGAAATTTTCTCTTTTTCCCAAAAGAATAGCCAGTCATGAATATGCATGTGTATGCAGGCACTGGGTAAGCCAGGAGAGCCGAGTGCCTTTCCCATGGAGCCTGTCTGCAGGATGTCCTGGAGGGGCTGGCCACTTCCAGTGCCCATCAGTTCAGCCTCCCACTGGGTCTGGGCACAAACTAACGGCCTGTCCGAGGTGATCTGAACAAATGTACCTAAATACAGTGCAGGAGCATATTGCCCTAAAGAATCAATTTTAGCACTGTTTTAAATTTCTCCTTACCCTCTGCCAGGAAAATCACGATGAGACAGTTGGATAAAAAGAGACAAACTGCAGGAAGTTTTTGTGTTTTAATACCTGGAGACCAGAAGTGAGGGCCCTTTTGTTTGACTGCTGTCATTTCTTTATCACTTCTGAAATTATGTTGTCTACATGGGATGTGGTGAAGAAATACATTTATCTGTCTTTCATCTTTCCTTATCTTAAGCTTAACATGATTTCAGAGTTGCTGGATAACAAGAAGGGAGTTCTTTTCCAGGCCTGTATGGACCTTATAAGCAGGAGGACCGTAAATGCTTCAGCTCCTTGCGTGTTCTCCAGAGAACGAAAAGCATAACCAAGAGCATTTATATAGATAGCGTGAGTCAGGAAAGATCGAGTATCATGAGGGGCAGTAGAGGAATAACCACCTTTCCAAGATGGTATTAACTCTGAGGGCTCTTTAGCATGCACCGAGATCTTAAGAAGCGTGCCTGAAAAATTAGTCTGTTGTGCTCTTCCGCATCTTAACAGGGCTTAGGTTGTGAGTCACCAGTTTACAGGATTTGTCTTTCTACCACAGTACTATCTCAGCTCAAAACCATTGATTTATGAAGCTACAACATACCATTCTGAAGCAGGGAGTGGTATGCAAGTCTTAGGATGGTCAATTGGTGAGGAGATTTTCAACTTTTTTTTTTTTTTTTTTTTTTACACAGTGCCTGATTTTGGTTACACAGCTGAAGACATTAATTTCTAGAATGCCAATAACAGTTGTAAGTACTTAGTATTTCTAGAAAACAGGTCCCAGTATGTCCCACCACATTCTCTCAAATTTTAGAAGTTAATTTTGAGCCTACATTTTTGGAACAGCTCCTTGAACTGGCTTCCACCTTCTACCATCCACTCTTTAACTATTGATCTGTCTTATCAACAAAGTGTTTGTGTAGAAATAAGCTCCAGAGGCCATGTTCTGAGATTTCTAGCCCTAAAATGAACCAATCCATTGTTGTCAATTGGTCAAAGGAAATTTTATCTGCATCTGCATATGAACAAGACAACAGAGGCCTCTTCCCTAGCCTACTGGACTTACAAGATGTGGGATGGGACATTACAAGACTGTCCAGTTCTGCTTTTTTATATTCAGTACATTTTTTCTCAAAGCAGAATCCACACAATCAGAAAAAGTGCAGCCATCATCCTCCCAGGAACAAGTAAATCTGATATACCAGGAAAAGAGTTAATCATATTTTCTTCAGAAGGAATGCTTCAAGATACTGATAGTTATCATCTTCCTATCTGAAAACAACTGTCATGTCGATTACCAGCATCTGCATGCATAGAGAAAAGTATTGGAAAAGTCAGAAGGTTAAAACCGCAGCAAAACAGAGAACTTACCCTGCCTGACAAGTTGGGTGAGTGATCACTTGTACAACTTTGTCTACCGTTGAGAAAAGACAAGTTCTACCTAGAAATGAACCCTTTTTGTGAGCACAAGGATCACGCAGTCAGGTTGCATCTTGCAATGATATTAGGAGTTAACTAGCATCTTGTTTGTTTGGTTGGGTTTTTTTCCTAGGTATAACATTGTAATTTAGTGGACTAAGAGTTTGAAGTCACATGCTGTGTGACTTTCAATATGCCAACACTTCAATTCCCACTTCTTAGTCTTGAAAAATGTTTGGTATAATACACAGAAATGGTTAGATGGCTACTCTGTGCCTTGGAAGGTATTTAGGCAGTTGAATTAACCTGGCTTCAGCAGTGTAGATCCACTGAAGACACATATTTTGACCTTGTATAGGGAAGAGAATGAAGATGTTAGACTCAAAGCCAAGATCTACTAATTCAAATTCTTTGTTCAAGATGTCTCTTTTTTTTTTTTTCAGTTACAAACAGCTTTATAGCTATAGTTACTACTCAGATCTCAGAGCTTACCAAACTCAGACAAGTGGGACCCTGTCCTTTGACAATCTGTCTTAAATTCAAATGCCTCCCAACACCTGAATTTAATTTACGTTTTTGAAATATCTAACCTCCAGCCACAGTGTCCTTAGTAATGATCTTCCTCAGCGATGTTTTGACACTATTATTTACACTGTATTGTAAAACTGATGCATAAGACACATTGAAAACCTTTTCTAACACTGATAGCCTGGCATTTCTTCCAAAGAAGCAGCCTCTGAGATGCTAAAAGTAGGCTTCATCGGACTGGATGTGCGTGTTTACAGTGCAAGCATCTACATTTATGTTCATTGCCTAAGCAGCTTTTAGTCAGTGGTGAGATACTTGATGTAATTTAGGGTGTGTTTTCACAGTAAAATACACTCTCACATCTGGTCCAGTGAATCACATCCTAAATGCAATTGACTTTATTGACTAGCACTCCACCGAATGTCAGAGGAGTTTAGACACCTCACTGACACTCATTAGGCATTGTAGACACCCAAAATTATCAGATATAAATGCCACCTTAGGATCTCACTTTCATGAAAACACAAAGGAAAGGACATTTTCTTTTGTTATACTTGAGTAAATCTGGTGATTTGGATTCTTGTTATTAAAGCTAAAATGTAAATTTCGATCATTCCTTCCACTCAGGTACATGTAACTCAGTTCCAACTCCATTGTATCCCATACTTTTCTGCCCACTCCTCTACAAATTGTTGACTGCAGCTTTAAGAGAAAAGCTGGTCCTTCCCCAAAGTTATATCTTTCAACAGTACAAATTCAGCTGGGATTAACCTAAGTTCTTTGGAGTTTCTCAGAGATGCTCATGCAAGGGCTGTTTTCCCTTTCTTCTTCTCCCTTTTTTAAAGAAATTGGCAGTGCTTTATCTCACATACCCACAAGAAGAGAAGCAAGGGAAAAAGCTTCCAAACACTGTGATGAGCTCCCCCCTTCAAAGAATCTAATGTCAGTATCACACTTTGATCCTCAGAGCCAACCAGAAATGTTTCACTACCTCTTTATTCAAATATTCAGGAACTTACAGAGAAGATACATGGCAGGTGACATAATTTAGAGGTTGTACAACTCAGTTCCATAATAAAACACACTGCTCTCCTTATGCTTTGCTGCACCAGACTTTACTCTCATAGCAGAGTCAAAGGACCTTTCACCCTGGTATAGATCTGGGATAACCCTGACAAACTCAACAGAATTAAAAGACTGTGAAATAGAGTAAATCACAGACACAGCAACTCATTTAATTTTAGCAGACCTACTCCAGGTTCGCAGCAGTCTAACTAATTGCTTGGCCTTGTTCCACTTTCCCTAAAGACTGAAGCATCCATTTTTCTCTATCAAATATTAACAGGAGCCCATGTATCAATTGTCAGAAGATGCTTAATAAACTAAGCATCCCTCAGCAGCTACTCTGCAGCCCAAATCCAGCTGCAGCTCTAGGCTTTCTCTCTGTCCTAACCCTAATCCTAACTCAAGGCTTTGACAGAATCTGAGCGCAAGATCCTCAGCCACAGCTCAGATGGAAAAGTTTTCATGGGTGAATTCACTGTGCAGACTAACCCTTCCCTACCCCTGCAACTCCACTCCAACTGAAGCTGATTTTTATTCAGGAAGAAACTAAAAGGCGTAAGGTGAACAAAAAATAGAAACAGAAAAATGCACCCAAGAGTAAGGTGACCAAAGTAAAACACAGACAAATAGCAGGAAATGTGAGCAGAAGCTGAGAAGGGTAGCTCCAAGGATAACAGCAGTAAGGCAGTGTCCTAACAGCTGTATTCCATCCGCTCCCATATTTTTCAGTTTATTTATCTTTTAATAGGTGACATTCCCTGTCATGCCCTTCAAACCTCACAAGTGTATTGCTGTTTGCACAGTGTAGCTTCCATCCCCAAAGGCCATATGCCTGACAGGGAAGAAATCTATGTAAATAAGATTTTTCCCCTGCACTCCCCCGGCAGGCAGGCGGCTGCACGTCTTCCATTCTGAAATCTGACAGTTATGAAAACTTGCCAGCTACACTGGTGCGGTTTGGGACCAAAACGGTAGCAATTTAGTGGGGGACACTGAGACACAACAAGTATGACTGCAAAATCATTTGAGCTGTGGCTGGAGAGTTCAGGACTCAGGCTCTGCATAGGTTGGGTACAAATCCTAGACTCAGAGGAGAGAAGGCAGATTTTTGAAGAGATTTGGTGCCCTCTAACGGTTTTTTACCAAAATGTTCTGATGAACAAGCTTTAACGCCAAGGTCACTGTCATTGCTGACAAACTCAGTTCAACTGGCATAGTCCTATGGCTTGGATGGCTTGACTGATCAGACATCTCTTCCACTAGCTAATTTATATTTCTGTTTATCATCTGGGCTTTGTAGTGGCTGTATCATCTCCAATAATTGAGATACTACCAAGCTTTATGAGCACTGTGAGGACATGCCTACCCTGTCAGCTCTGTCACAGGAATGACATCTGTTTGCCTTGTCTGAGTTGCATCCTGTGCTGCCAGAAAAGTCTCCTGATGCCATGGCAGAAACATGCATGTTTCATCTGTGGTGACCAAAACAAGCACTGGGCAGTGCAGAACCTGTGCATACCTCTTGTACAGATGAATTTTATGATCTGCAGAGTGTATTTCTTAAAGATTCAGAATTTAGTGGAGTACAGTGAGCAGTTCAGAGATCTGTGTAATCACTGAACCATTCACTTTCTGGAGTCAAATCATGCATGTTAGCCTCAAAGAGGCACATTAGCTGCCCACTGATCAGGCCAGATTGTTTGGGAAAAATGGAAAACGAGAGAGAAATAGAACTACTTATGTAAATTCTCCTCCTTCTGCTGCTGCTTTTCCACTCTAAGCTGGTGATGTTGTCTCCAACAGTTCTCAAACCATCAGAGTATACTGAGAGCTTTCATAAGGTGCATGCATACAGAGCAATGCAGGTAGCTGGAAGTTTCTCTGTACCTTCTGTGCCCTGGTTGAGCAGAAGCTAACTGCAAACAGGATGCCTTTTGTTCACATGGTGTTATGTTAAAATTAATAAGCCCTGGAAGATCTATGGAAGAATTATAAGATGCTAAGTAGCTGAGTGATAAGAAAACAGATGTAATTAATCTTAGAAAAATCCAAAGCAGTGAACATAAAAACAAACAAACACAACTTTACCTAGATACAGTGATAGCCTCTAAATCAGATTTTATCACTCTGAAAAGTGATCTTGTAGTGATTGTTCATGCAGTGACTCTGGAAAAGGCAAATTGAATCACTGAAGAAAGAGTAGATTAAACAAAACATCATCATGACACTATATTCAAATCCTTTGGTGTGTCTAGAGCTGTCTGTGGCTCTGGTAGTCACAGCTCAGCACAGAGAGTAGAATCAGAGAAGCATGACAGAGATCAACAGCATAGAATAGTTTCCACAGAAAAAAAAAAATCAACAAAAAAACCCAAAAGATGTACAGAATAATGGAAGATGGCTCTGAGCAACCTGATCTAGTTGAAGATGCCCCTGCTCCTTGCAGGAGGGTTGGACTGGATGACCTTTAAAGGTCCCTTCCAACCCAAACCATTCTGTGATTCTGTGATTCTACAATTCTATGTGGAGAGACCAGTTGAAACATACTGTCTGTTGGTTTTCATAGCACAAGAACTAGGGGCGCCGAATACTTTTAAGCCACAGAAAACATAACGTGATTGTTTTTCCCACACCCCTCTCCCCCCCCACCACCCTCCCCAGCTAAATGTTGAAATTAATTGCCATATAATTTTTTTTTTTTTTTAATTAAAGATGAGCTGGGCCTATGCATGAAGGATGGATCCATCAAGATTTAGGGAAGCATGACAAACCTTAAGTTCAGGGATTTCCTGTCACTCACAGCTGGAAGTTGGGAGGAGGAAGAGAAGAGTTGCTCATGGAAGCAAGGAGAAGGAAAGGCAGGCATAAGTTTGATTTAGAGACCTGCAGCTCTGCAGATCTTGCAGATCTTCCAATTGTCTGCCTTTCCTGAATGTGAGAAAAACAGCACATGAGAGAGCATGTGGCTGAAGCAATAATGAAGAGAGGTCTCCTCTGTGGCTTAATCAGATATTTAACTCTTTCCCTGAAAATCCTGAGACAGAGGAAAAGCAGATGCACATGTGGTGTTTATTTTGGCAATTATTAATAATATAAAAGCTTGGCATTGCTTAAAATGTGGAAGCTCTTTACTAGAATATTCAAGCATTAATACAGTTTAAAGGTACTTCTCACCTGGCTTCCTTCACTTCCAAATACTGCTTTTTCTTCCCGATTGTCTTTGAATTTTTTGACTTCTCTTCAGCTACTATCCATCTCCCAGAAAGACAATCATCTGTCTGGATTTGAGGGCATCAAGATTTGGCAGATCTACTGTTCTCTTCAGCTCATTGCAGTGGCAAATCTCCTTCATTATTAAAAGCACTTCTTTAATTATCATTTAAATTCATCTTGTTTCTGCACTCATCCATGAGTTGTTGCTATGCCTTTTTCTATGAGAGATACTTCTAAACCTGGAGTTTTTATCCCCTGAGAGTCGATCACACACTTTAACCATGTCTTTTGCTTCATAGTAGCTCTATGAAGCTCTATGAAGGCAACATAGCCCCTTACCTCTTGCCTCTGCATCAGTTAATGCGTTCCCCTGACTGAGCCCTTTAGAAGGATGCTCTGCCAGGACTCTCCATCTCCTTTTGGATAAACTAAGTAAATAGAGCTCTTTTAGGCTGTCAAGAAAAGGATCATTCTTCAGCCTTTGGATAGCATTTATGGTTTCTTACTATCTAGTCTCACTTAACATTCTTTTTAAAAGTCTGACAATTGAAATGCATGCAGGATCTGTGTAGAATCACAAAATATGCCAGAGGCATCTATAACACCAGGACTTCATGTCTGATTTCTTCCTCAATATCCCCCCCTTCTTCCTCACTATTTTCCCAGAGCACCTGTTGTGGAGGATATGCTCCCGTTTGGTAACTCTGGCCGAAACACCCTGCTTGTAGTAGTCCTAACTACTGTGAAAGCCAGTTACTGCAGAGTAGGTTCACCAGATCCGTAACTCCCCAAAAATTCAATCTGTGGACTGGAAAGGATCCAGAAAAGAGATTAATTTTGGATAGTCTGAGTCTTGGTATGCTTCCATCAGATTTACACCTAATCCCTTACCCAACCAAAGGCTGTGGAGGCACATACACAAAAGGAGCCCTCCAGTTCCTCTCCCCTGTAATTCACATCCCAAATGAATATCTAGTCTCTGCAAGCACCACAAATTACTTGGAGGGAGAAGCCACAGTGAAGTTCTTGGTGTCATGAAGTAGCATACTCCTAAGAGGGTTACTTAGAGGAAAACACAACTGAGGTGACATTGCCCTTCAAAGAGCTTTCCGTCCATGGCTAAGGTCTTTTATTACATTGTGCCACTGCTGCAGAGAGAAAGAGATCTTAAGCTACTAGAGCAGAGAAAAGCTTCATTATAGTTCCACACCCTCAGGCTTGTGAAAACCAAGTGCTTCAGCACCTTTCAGGATTAGGCCGATAAAGGTGAGAGGAAAATACGTTCTGGAACAATGAGCTATTAAAAGAACAGATAAATAATTTAGACAGAGGCATTTCCTGGTGTGGTTGAATATGTCCCTGGAGCATGGTTACTTATCACCTCTTTGCTGTTATACATGTACATAAGTGCTTAGTATTTCAAGAGGTAAAAATTCCTGCCTGGCTTTACTGCATAATAGCATGTCAGACAGCTTTTCCTTAAGGGTCTCTTCTTAGAGGCTCTGAGAAAACACGTAGTCTGAAATATAGCAACAGCTACCTTAGTCTGCTTTGCAGCCATATCTGGATGCATCGTATAAAAGTGTTTTACCAGAATATTTTACAAAGACTCACATTCGGGGGTTCATTACAAATCCCAATAAAGAAGCTGGTGGATTTGTAAGGAGAAGAATAAAACAATTCTAGAATCATTGAATAGTTAAGGTTGGACGGGACCTTTAAAGATCAAGTAGTCCAACCCACCTGCAAGGAGCAGGGACATCTCCAACTCAATCAGGTTGCTCAGAGCCCTGTCCAACGTGGCCTTGAATGTTTCTAGGGATGAGGCATCCACCACCTCTCTGGGCAACCTGTTCCAGCATTCTACAACGCTCACAGCAAAGAATTTCTTCCTTACGTCCAGTCTTAATCTGGTTCCTTCTATTTTAAAACCATTACTCCTCTTCCTATCACAGCAGATCCTGCTAAAGAGTTTCTCCCCATCTTCCTTACAAGCTGCCTATATATACTGGAAGGTCTTCCCAGAGCCTTCTCTTTCCCAGAGCGGACAGCCCCAGCTCTCTCAACCTGTCCTCACAGGAGAGGTGCTCCAGCCCTCTGGTCATCTTCATGGCCCTCCTCTGGACCTTCTCCAACTGGTCCATGTCCTTCTTATGTTGGGGACTCCAGAACTGGACACAGTACTCCAGGGGGTTTCACCAGAGTGGAACAGAGGGGCAGAATCACCTCCCTCGACCTGCTGGCCATGCTCCTTTTGATGCAGCCCAGGATGCGGTTGGCTTTCTGATCTGCAAGCACACGTTGTAGTATCACATTGAGTTTCTCGTCCACCAGCAGTCCCAAGTCCTTCTCCTCAGGGCTGCTCTTGATCCATTCTCTGCCCAGCCTGGATTTGTGCCTGAAATTGCCCCAATCCATATGCAGGACCTTGCACTTGGCCTGGTTGAACTTCATGAAGTTCTCAGAGGCCCAACTCTCCAGCCTGTCCGGTCCCTCTGGATAGCATCCCTTCCCTCCACCGTGTCTACCACACCACACAGCTTGGTGTCATCAGTGAACTTGCTGAGGGTGCACTCTATCCCACTGTCCATGCTGTCCATGTCACTGACAAAGGTGTTGAACAGGACCGGCCCCAATACCAACCCTTGAGGAACCCCACTCATCACCAGTTTCCACTTGGACATCAAGCCATTGGCCACTACTCTTTGAGTGCGGTCATTCAGCCAATTCCTTATCCACTGAGTGATCCATCCCTCAAATCCATCTCTCTACGGTTTAGAGACAAGGATTTTGTGTGGAAGAAAAATACTCTATGCTGTTCCCAGCAACAGGGGCAATCTCTTTAGTGCAGTCTTAGTAAGTCTCATGTCCCAGTCATATCAGAACCTAGAACAGGGATATTTGGGCAGGTTAAAATGCTGAAGTACTGCTTCATCTGATGGTGCATGAGCATCTCCTTCTGTGTCTGGTTTTATTTCAGATCTGGAACATGAGCTGGGACAAAGCACAGATTTTCTGTCTCAGTGTCCACAATCTATTGCAACTCATATAAACAACAGTGGCCAAGTGCTGTAGGATCTTCTGTTACCACAATAACTATGCATCTCCAAGTTTTGAAACATCAACACAAGTTGCTCCCAAGTATTCAACAGCAGTTTATTTTCCTGGCAATGACCACATGGTGGTGGTGTATCACCATGAGTTCAATGTTCAGGTCTGACTCCCAGGAACGGAATACTTGGTTAAAGCAGCTGGAAATTTACAGCACAGCACATTGTGGAGTGAGCCCTCTAAGCCCCCTTTCTCTCAGAATTTATACTCACTGCTTAACGGCTTTGCTTATGGGGTTGTGTGGCTTTCCAGTCAAAAATATTCTAGAGTTTTTCTAACAGATGTATCTCTCAGCAGGTACATCCAAACGCATACTCCAAGCAGTATATGGAGTTACACAGAGAGAATTTAATTTATTTGTCTATCATCTGATTCATCTCCCAACCTGTTTTGTTGTTTGGGTTTTTTTTAAATAATCCTTTGATACTCTATCCACTTCCCAGGAAAAAAAAAAAAAAAAAAAGGTTTCTGAGAACTCCTTTAGAATCAAGCAATATTGAATGCTCATTCATTCGAATTTCTTCCAAAAACTCTTTATCCATAAAGCTTTTCAGCCACCCTTCACCAAAGGTAGGTGCTAAAAAGAACATGTACTGGATTGTCATTGTGCTTTTCAGCCTGTTCACAATATAGGCCTTAAATTAGCTACTATATGTCCTTGACTGAAGTTAGACAGTGACAGCCTGATCTGATACGCAGTGAAGTCAATGGGAGCCTTTCAGTTTTCTCTCATTTGGCCCTGAATCAAGTTCAAAGTTGTCTGGTTCAGGAACCAGATCTTCTGTGTTTTTACAAAGATGATTATTCTCCAATACAGATGTAGGTTACAAAAAAAAATCCATTATGACTTTGTGCACAAAAGGAGCTATATGTAACAAAGACAGCATGTCTCAAACCAACAGAGATTAGCTCCAGTTTAATTGTTTTCAAACAAGGGCAGATCATCAACAGGGACAGGAGAACTGGTTTGGACTTAATGAGAAATGCATCATTTCCCACTCACAAACTTTCACTGCAAACTCACCCTGAACTTTTAGAGTCAAAACTATTTTAATGATCTTTTTCCTTGAATTGTCATGGGCCTTTCTACTTTTATGTTTTGTCAAGGATCAGAGAAATATAAACCACAGAAAAAGGGATTTTTTTTTGCAAAGGGAGTGACTACATGCAAAAAATATAAGAAATGCCATGAAATATTTTATTCCTGGATATTTTCTGAAGCAAATTCATCCAGGCTCAGAATGTTCAGATTGGCTGCTCTAATAACATCTTACCTTCTGACTGGAAAATCCTTCCATGCTTTGGAAGTGTAATGTGTTTGGCATCACAACCCTTTTTTGGTGTAGGCAAGTCTCAGCATGCCTTCTTGAAATCTTTGGAATTAGAGAACATATTAATCCACATCTACCTATTTTAAATACTTATTAGATACTCAAAGTCTCCCCATGCAGCTGCTGCTCACCCTGGAAGAACTAAAATTCCCCAGATATCTGCCTTTTTTTTTTACTGCTGAACATTTGTGGATCCACCCAAATCCTCACCATACAAAGAAGACAGAGGTGTACTTCCTCTGACTGTCCTGACTTTAGGGCTAGCTCCATTAGTGTTTTCAGAAAATGCTTACAGGATCAGGCCTGTCTGGAAGGCTGACATGCAGCACATACTGCCCTGCAGCTGAAACTTGATGCATTAGAGCTCTTACTGAGATCTGAGATCTTCTAATTCGCTGTTTGCTTTGGAGTAGATCTCGAATCAAAATATTCTAGTGCCCAGCGCAGATGCTGAACCTGGTCAATATGGAATTCTGAGATCTTCCCTGTTGAAAATGTTTCTTGCAGAAATTATCTAAATATCCAGAAAAAAAAAATAATACGTTGGAAGTCTCTCTGGAGTCTGTGGTTAATGTTCTCAGCTGAGAAAGCAAAGGACAAAACTTAGACCTGTATTTTCCCCAAGATTCACAGCAGAAAGTAAGTTATTGGTACGGTTGGAAAGGAGGTATCACTTTAAAAACAGCTGTAGGTGTCTGATTCATATATATCATGGCTCCTAGAAGCCAAATGCTGCAAAACAGCTCAATTGTCCCTCAGTCCCTCATCTTAGACAGAAAATATAATTTACAAAGTAGAATATGGCATAAATGAGACCAGTCATACTTGTGTTTAAATTTTCTGAAAAGTCATCCTTGTTTTCAAAAAACTGCTGGCCTTTCTAGAATTCCAACATTAAGTTCAAACAGAAGCACTTGCTATACTTAGAAGGTATGAGGTGTTTGATCCTCTTCCTGATGATAGTCTGTCCTTGCAATGTTCCACGCTTGGCCCTCCTCTGGGTATAATGTGACCACTGCAATATTCAAAAAATAACATAAAATTCTTATACTATGCAATCTAATAAAATAAATAGGGGTACTACCTGCAACAAACCCTTTCTTGACAGTCCCATAATGCCAAACTGACAATGATTACTTCAGAGACATGGAGATATTCTCTTGGCTTTCCGGCGAAAACAGAAGATCAATGTCTTGCCCAGAATTGCACCATGAGACAAGTCAAGTTGGCATGAGACGCCCACTCTGCTTAGTAGCCGTCATAAAGACAAGTTGACATACTGTTAACCAAAGCAGTGAGCTCAGAGTTCCTTACCTGCCTAGCACAAATCGCTACGTCCTTTCCTTCCCTACCTTCCCCCGGCACCACAGACAAACTCACTGTCCTCCAGCAGCATGCCCGTCCAGGAAACATACATTGCATCTGTTGCTTCTCCTTGCTTCCTCAGCTTGGGTAGACTGAAGCACTCCCTTCTCTACCTCTAGTCTTCTCTTAGGCCTTAATTTGTCCACTGGTATCTGCTAAAAGTAAATCTCTTGGGATATATTTTGTTTCCAGTTATCACTGCCTATTGCACTTTACCAGGGAATGGATACCAAAGGTTCAGTGATCCGTTAACTGTGTGGGTGGAGGAAAGAAGTGGAACCAGGTGAAACCTGGGTTTGATCCTGAATGAGCCAAGGACAATTCCCTCAAATCACTTGACCCTTTGTGCCGGAGGCAGCCCAACTGGGAAATTGAGCGAAAAGAACAATTTCACTGCAGATCAAATGCATCATCTGAGTTCAACTCTCCTGAGCTAGTGAGTTATGTGCTCTCATCTGAGCACAGGGTCTGATTAAAACCTGGACAAGGTGGCAAAATTAATAAAATCAGTTCTTTATAAAAATGCTTAGCAGAACCTAGGCTCAGAAACACTGCTCTGCCTGGCCAAAGCTAATTTTTTGCTTTTCAATGCTGGTGCTCATCTGCTGGGCACCTCCAGACATCTTAGTTAGAAATATAAATTACTGCTTATCAATCGGGCTTTGCTCTGGAGTAACAACACGGCAGTTCTCTCTTTCCTTCGGCCATAGGAAGCATCAGATCTGGGAGTGCAGATGTGCACATGTGGATCAGTATGCATGGGGCCAACAGGAGCTTTCCTCTCACGTCTAGACCCAGCATGAGCAGAAAAATATATAGCGACTGTAATGGACTAGTTGACCTCCAGTGTGTTTTATGCTGTCATGTAGCCCTGAACATCTTCCTCAAACCTTCATCATTTTCCTCAAAATTTCATCTCTGTTAAGTAGTGAGAAGCCACTAGTCCTTCTTAGGAGAAATTTTGAGGTGCATCCATCTTAGCCTGCTCTGATTGCAAACCATTTGAGATCTTGCTGGGCTAAACAGTTAACTCAACACCCTCGCTCACCCTCTTTCAGTACATTTCTCAGCACAGATGGCAACAGGCACCCCTACCACTTACTTTCCAGCAAAGAGGCACACAGGGCAGGGTTCCTCCAGGCAAGCAGAGGTGTTTCCAGTGTATTCACTTCACTTAAAATTAGAGTAAAAGAGAGTCAAGAACAACCAGATCAAAGTGAGCCTTTAATGAATATACATAAACCAAAGCCCATGTGTTGTGTGGGACTCACCTGGCCTAACATTCGGTATCTCTGATGCAAGTTTCTGTGTGGCTGGTCCATGGATGGGCAATGGAGATTTAGTCAGTACAGTCCACAGACATTTTTATGTGATTCATCTAACCAAATGTAGAACACAGGCATGCACAGAGGCAAACTGCATCCTAAACACCACTGAGTCTGTGAAGTGACCCCAGGGTGACTTGCTCAGCTGTAGGTAACCCCATCCAGGCACCATCAGGATAAGTGAGTGGCAGAAGCTCATGAGACTCCAACCTGTACCGAGCTCTGGGTTGCCATATTCATTCCTCTATACGGCTGTCAGTCAGGAATGATTGCACTGTGTTTCAGACCCCACAGGCATACTTATTGGGCAAAGTTTCAGCAGCGTTGAATATACCTGTCCTGTGTGACTGCTATAGCATCACTCAGAGGGGAGCCTTTACAGCATCCAAGATGTAATATTTTTAATGAAAAGTAGAAATGGACAGTGACTACAAACAGCATCTGTGGAGCTCCCCTCTTTTATTCTGTTGTGCTAACTTCTTTTTGACACTCTATCACATGTTAAGTGCAGTACCTACAGGCAAAAGATTGACTTCAGAGCCCTCACACAGCCCCAGCCGAGCATCATGTGCTGCTCTGCAGGGTCCTTGATTGCTCCCTGGGTGATACTGAGTACGACGGCTGAGTGGAGCAGTCAGTGCTTTCTCTTAAACACCCTCCTGGAAGAACTCCTGCACATCAAGCCATTAGACCGTCTAATAGGAGTAATAAAGCTGATATCAGGTACATTTATTTTAACTATACAATAAGGTACACCGTTAAAACTGCAAAGTGTTAGCCTGGTTTTCCACAGTACATAATATGTCTTGCATTTTTTACAGTAACCAGCAAGACATAAACGTGTCAGAAAAACTACCCAGGATGTAGAAATATTCCTTGCAGAGCCACATAAGGAAAGGCAGACACCATTCTTTAAAACCAAGCACATACAATTAGCAAGAAAAATGTTGCCAATAAAAAAGGGAAAGATGGCCAGTGAGTATAATTAGATGGGATAGTTCAGGCTGTGGGTTTGGCAGGAAAGTAACAGCTAGAAGTAACAAAAGCACTTTCAAGAGAAGCAGTGTTTGTAGCTGCATCTTCATAGAACCTTGTTATGTGCAAATGGAGGTTTACAGAGACCTCTTGGCTGAAGTTCATGGCAAGTGTATGTCAGAGAAGAGTCGAGTGGGATGCCGGAATGGTCATAGATTTGGTTTTCTACGGGAAAGGATCTCTGTTGTAATTTATCTCCAGCAATTGGTCAGACCAGGTGTTTCAATGTCAAGGTTTCAAAACTGGGACCTAAAAATCTAGCTTGTCAAAGTTGCCGACAATTCATTGTCTAAATATTTCTGAGGATTTGGACCTAACTAATTTGAAAAAGGACATAGGCAAGTAGTATATAGAGCCTGGGAATAGAACATAAATCATGGTGTCCAGGGTTTTGCATTACTCTTTACTTATGCACTGTTCAGCTGACATAGCTATCCACAGTCCTCATCTGACTCCTGTTTCACCAATGCCAGCCCCCTGGTCCTGATACGCCCATGAAACCGCTCTGAGGCAAAAGAATATCAACTGTCCCGTTGGGAACTAAGATGCAAACTCATATGGCCATATGGAAATGCCATGGCAAAACAAGTAAGGGACTGTGCCCCACACCTTTTTTTTTTAAAATCCTTTGTCACCAAACTGTTCATCACCTCACTGTATTTAGGAACATAGATCATCTCTAGTCTCTACACTGCCTCACTAACAAACAGCTCAAACTCAGAGGGTTCAGCTCCAAAAAGGATCCATATGGGGACGTTCAATGAAATCCAAGGACTTTGCTGCAAACAGCTGGCAATATATACAGAATTGCAGGCAAGACTGCAAGCAATACAGCAGTGAGCACCACAAACTCAGTATGGATGGTGTCTTTTATAACGTAAACGTCCTCAGTGCTTTGCAGCAAGAAGCTATAAATGTTTTATAACATTTTTAATTGAAAGCATATAAAGCTGAAATGATTTGAAAGAAAGAATCCATGAGCATATAGTCAGTGTTGAAGAGACAGAGAAGCAGATTTGCACCAAATCCCATTTAAAAATATACACTGAATGAGTTACCTGGAAATCCTCAAATTTCACAAAATAGGCCTAGAAGAGACCTCAAAGACTCATGTAGCCTAATGCTTATGTCCCAGAGCAGGACTGAAGAAGTTCAGAAGATTGTCTTACCCATTGTTTAAAGCCTCCAGGGATAGTGTCTTGGGATCCTGTTAGGCAGACAAATGTTCTTCTTCCATGGAGAAGCTCAAAAGCTCAAGGTTAATCTACAGCAGACCAAGAGGAAACTTAAATATGTGAGGTACCTTCACCAAACTTCCATCCCCATGCTGTCTCTAAGTTGGACTCAAAGTGGCCTTACTGAGTATTCACCAGCTGATGATTTATCTTCATTGGTAGGCACACTTGGCCACAAGGCTTGCAGATGTTTCCAGTTGAAACTATACCAAGAAAAGGGCTTTCTATCCAGAGAGAAATGTGTCTTGCCTGTAAAGCTCAAAAACCACAGTAACAATCAAAGACAGTTTTAATCCCTAGAGGAAGCCTGTGCATCCCCTGGGGTTGTGCAGGACAGATTAGGTCAGTCACGGGGGAGCACATCTGCTCTCACAAGCAGAGAGAAGCTTTGGTGTGATAGATCTCCGCTATCTGATACCTATCACGACCTATTCTGAAAAAAAAAAAAAGAAAAAAAAAAGTGGTGGTAAAAAGGGCAGATTTTAACATAACTTGTGTAGAATAGTCTCTAATTTGAGAAACTAGCAATAATTATATGTGTCAGAAAACAGAGCTGCACTACAATTAACTACTCCTTTATTATAAAAAGTCCCCTCCTTTTTCATTTAAGTAATAAGGGGGAATGACTCTATCTAGCAAACAAGCTGCGTTCTACCCTAACTGTCAGGTTTAACTGACAGTCTGTTTCTTGCCCCGGCCCTTCGGTAGTGCAGCTGTGTGCTGTCCTGTACTGGGCTGGACTGCAAGTTTACTCTAACCTGCTAGTGACTGAATACAGATGAGTTTAATACAGAAGATCTGCTAGTGATTTCCCAAATTATGGGTGTTCTGCTATTTAAGCAAATTTGGTGGGTGAAAAGACACAAACTTTATTCTCTTTAGTATGGACATCTTTACTGTGGACACCTTTACAAAGGATTTTTCTAAGCAGTTTAACTGTAGGACTGCAGGGGTAACAAAACATGGGAAAATAGGAGTCACTGTACTAGATCAGACCACCTCCAGCAATTTCCCACCTTTGCAAGTGGCCAAAAGGGTTCTTAGGGAAAAGTTTAAACACGGGAGCAAACATATAACATTACCTCCCTGAACACTTTGTTATCTGTCAACAGTTAGCAGAACAAAATCTTTGTGAGACAGCAGTCACATCTTTACGGTCAGTAGTCCTCAATGGATTTCTCTTCCATAAACTCATTCTGTTTCCCTCTGAATCCACATAAGCTGTTAGTCAGCTCTTGAATCCATATGAGACTCCCACAACAACCTGTTGTGTGGTGCTAAGCCACACAACACCTGAGGGGCCATCTCTTTCTGTACACTTTGAACTTGTCATTTGCTACCTTCATTTGATGCCCACTAATCCTTTTCTTGGAAGAGACAGGGAATAATAATTGCCTATGTGCCCATTTCTGGCCACTCATGGTTTTACAGACCTCTATCATATATCCCCTCAATAGTCCCTGAGGTCTCCTAATCGTCTTAATTGTTCCTTGCAGAGAAGTTGTTTCATGCCTTTATCATCCTTGTTGCCTTTCTCTGAGCCTTTACCAGTCTTATTATATTTCTCTTGAGACAGAGGGAGCAGAACTGTACACCAAGATGTGATATTTATAAAGACACATAATCATCTATTTCATCTACTTTGTTCATTATCCTTTTCCTAAAAACTCTTAATATTAGATGTATTTTACCGAGTGTTCTGAGCTCTGAAACAATTTTTACAAAGACAGTATCTATTATTATAAAGTTGTTATCACTTCATCATTTCATTCAGAAAGCTCAGGACCATTTTTAACCCATGTGTATGATTTATTCACGCTGAATTTCATGTGCAATTTTATTGCCAGTGAAATCTCTTTCATAGTTCTTCAGACTTGGACTTTGTCTCTGTTATCTCAACTTTTTTTTTTGCCCTTCTTTCCCAGATCATTGATAAATATGTGAGCGGAACAGACACACCTCCTTGTAGATCTCCACTGGTCGTGTCTCACTACTATGACAAATGATTGTTTAATCCTGTCTTCTGTTTCCTATCTTTCATCTAATCCTTTTTCAGAGAGCTTATGCTGAAATTTTCATGTCTGTATGAACATTTTTACAGATTATGTCAGCCAGAAGAGTTGATTTTTATGACTAATTTCTACCTGATATTGATTTTAAATAAAAAGGCAGATCCAGTATTAGCTCTCAGAGGTTACTATCTGAATGTCAGATAGTCTGCCAGATAGCAAGTAAGCATTACCCCAAGATAAAGATCATCCCCGTTTCAACACTGTTTTCTCCTCCATCTCCTTCCTGGCTTTGGAAGAATCACACTATCACAGAATAACTTAGGCTAGAAGGCGCCCTAGGCTGGGGCTATACACCCTGCTCAAAGCAGGGCGATCTTTGATGTTTAATCAGGTTATTCAGGGCCTTGTCCAGCCAAGTTTTACATATCTCTACGGATGGAGCGACTACTTATATTGAGCCACATTATATGTGAAGAGAGAACTGGAGTCAGATTAACTAGAGCATACACATTTGGGGTTTCTCTAACACAAGGCACAGCAACATTCCCCTTTGGTTTTCTGTGATAATGTAGCTCTCCCATCTCATATTTGCTATTGTACTGGTGCTTTGAATGATGCATACTAGGATAATGTTGGTGCGATTGGGTTACCTAAATATAGATATTTGCCATCTGATATGCCCCAGGTTATTTCTTTCAGCTTCCAACTCAGGCTTCTGAAAAACACAGGTGTCTTGTATATCCTGTATTACATTGTTCAGCCCTAGGAGGATGTCTTAGACACCAAAGGGCATCTCAAATAGCAAAGACACTTCCATTTACTGAAGACATCTTAACTGAGCACAATATTTTCCCCTCTCCCCTTTCTGTTTGCTGAATTCAATCTAGGTGAAATTAATTTC
Source organism: Tetrax tetrax (assembly GCA_009806455.1). Taxonomy (NCBI): domain Eukaryota; kingdom Metazoa; phylum Chordata; class Aves; order Otidiformes; family Otididae; genus Tetrax; species Tetrax tetrax. Next base: position 56,549 of record WHYT01014658.1, read on the forward strand.
AATTTGACTCTTCGTCTGAAGTGGAGGGAAGACAATTCAATCACACCTCTCTCCTCACAACATCACTGCTACCAAAAGATGCAAATCAAAGAAAAGCTGCTTCTTTCTCCTATGGTGGAAGAATATAGCTTTTCCACTACAGTGTACTACGCATGTCACTCTCTTATGTGCCATAAAGCAAAGCTTGAAGTGACGGTAGTAAGCAGAAGCATGGTTCCCAGGTCAGGGGCAGTCAGGTCCTTGTTTCAGGGAGAGCTAAGATCCTTGCTGTCCTTTCCCTGTGCAGAGGCATCTTTATCAACATGCATCTCAAGCCCAAGTCTTAGACACAAATAATATTATAATAAGAGAAAGTATGCGGAACTCCTCTCCTTGCTTATGAGTTACCTTACTCAGAAGCTACAAATGCAAAGGCAAATGGGAAACTCAAGGACCATGTAATAAAGTGTTAATATACAATGAGCTGGTGGGTCCAAAATACTTAATTTGGTTTCCTTCAGGAGTTAAAATTTTCATTGATGTTTTCTGTACACATTGTAAGCATAGCACGAGTGTTGCCTTTTTTTATTTTTTTAATTGTGATGATCCATCTGAAATTCATTAAATTCATGGGGCCTGTGCCAACCTCATGAAGTTCAACCAGGCCAAGTGCAAGGTCCTGCACATGGGTTAGGGCAACCACAAGCACAAATACAGGCTGGGCAGAGAATGGATTGAGAGCAGCCCTGAGGAGAAAGACTTGAGAGTGCTGGTGGACGAGAAGCTCAACATGAGCCGGCAATGTGCCCTTGCGGCTCAGAAGGCCAACCGCATCCTGGGCTGCATCAAGAGGAGTGTGGCCAGCAGGTCGAGGGAGGTGATTCTGCCCCTCTACTCTGCCCTGGTGAGACCCCACCTGGAGTACTGTGTCCAGTTCTGGAGTCCCCAACATGGACCAGTTGGAGAAGGTCCAGAAGAGGGCCAGGAAGATGATCAGAGGGCTGGAGCACCTTTCCTATGAGGCTGAGAGAGTTGGGGCTGTTCAGCCTGGAGAAGAGGAGGCTCCAGGGAGACCTGATAGCGGTCTTCCAGTACCTCAGGGGGGCCTACAAGAAAGATGGGGAGAGGCTGTTCAGTAGGGCCTGTTGTTATAGGACAAGGGGTAATGGTTTTAAAATAGAGGGAGGTAGATTCAGACTGGATATAAGGAAGAAATTTATTACAATGCGAGCTGTAGAACACTGGAATGGTTGCCCAGAGAGGTTGTGGATGCCCCATCCCTGGAAACATTCAAGGCCAGGTTGTATGAGGCTCTGAGCAACCTGATTGAGTTGGGGATGTCCCTGCTTCTTGGAGGGGGGGGTTGGACTGGATGGCCTTTGAAGGTCCCTTCCAACTCTGACCATTCTATGGTTCTATGATTCTGTTCTACTCTACAAAAATCAAACCTTGCTGCAAATGATATGTTAAATGAAGCCTGCGTACTCTAAAAAGGGTTGTATTGGCCTCTGAGAAACAGGGAAATAGTTTTGCATCAAATTAATTTAATTAAATGGAAGTTTGCGTTTACTAATGTGAGTTGATCTGTGAAACAGTGAAAGAAGAGAGTGTGAATCTTTGTTTTGTTCCTCTTGGATTATGCTAAGAGAAACTAACTCAGATATTTCAGTCCTTTAACTAACCTAACTGGCTAGACAGGGCATTCCTTCCCATTTCTCACAGATCAGGCAATCCCTTTCAGAGGGAATCTAAATTGCCTCTTAAAATCATTTTTTCTGTCCTTCCCCCATGTGAAGAGAACACTTCTATTTTCCGACATGAATTTATTCACAACCAGCCTTTGTTCATTGTTTTCATGATAGTGTTGTCTTGAAGGACAAACAACACCTATCTCCTTCCTGATACTTGCCTTCATGCTGCATGTATGGACAGAAACTATCCCGTCAGTCTTTATGGTGCCTGTGGAGCACACTGAGCTTTCTGTTTCCTTGGTCCTTTTCTGCCCTTTTCCTGTCTGTGTTCATCAATTTTGGCCATGGGTGACTGGCTCTTCTATCACAGAGTGTCCAAATCCCTTGGAATGAAGATTGGTCTTAAAAGATAAGCAAATGCTTACATCAATGGAAAGAAGGCAAAGGACAGTCAGACATTATGTTTGCTATGTTGTAAAACATTTCCACCTTGGCAGCTGAGAGCTGACTTCCTGCAGCATATGTTCCCCATACTTTGCAATGCCAAGTTGGTCCACCTCTGTGACTGCAGAAATTAAGCTTTATCCCAAGTTTTATTTCCCATTATAATACACTGGGATCATGGACAAGGTTGTTTTCTGCAATTCCGATAGCTCGGCAATAATTTTCAGTTCATAGCCAGACTGGAATTTCCCCTTGCTCACTTTGTTGAAGAAATACTTAGATTTCCAAGAGACTGCTTTGCAGGAGAAGCAATCCACCTGTATGAGGATGGATAGTCAAGATCTATCGGCAACATCTAATCCTGTTCGTAAACCCAGCAGGACTGTACACTTTGGGGAAAAAGCAACTAGTATAAACCTATGAAATTACTCACAAAGCAGCAGCACTAATGTGGAGAAGCCTGACACTGAGATTTGTTAGGCTCTGGAATAGTTTCCCAAGGTTAATGATAAAAACATCATCCATCACTTAGGTCTTCTAAAAGTAGTCAAAGCACTAGAAAAAAATACACTTCAGGAAAACAATGCTCTATTATCAGGAAGATGGGTTGGATGACCTGATAAATCTTTTCCATCTCTGACCTTTTGTTCTGCAGAGAGCACTGGGAAGTATTTTTTGTTTTTTTTTTCCAGGGGTAGTTTTGCCAAGCTTTGACTGTTTGGGAGGAGGAATTTTATTCTGGACAGTTCTGAAGTGGAGTTTTCCTAACTGGTCCCATAAAGAGAATATACTTTACCGAGGTATTAACATTCTGTGTTTTAAATATTTGAAATTCGTTTCAAAAATGCCAGCATATCCTGTTAGCCCCTCACCAGAATACTAGCAATTTTGCTGATAAATGACAAGATTTTGTTCTACACAATGTCTGCCTATATATCCTTATCAGTGCAGTAAGGGGAATAATGGATGAACAGACACTAGTCAATGATAGTATCTGCTAGGGAATCGTGTAGAGATGACTTCATGGCATTCCAGTCAGCTGCTGGTTTTAAACTGGTGTACCAAAGTAATCCAGTGCCACAGATTTAATCTTCATTTATACCTATATGAAAGGCATAACAGGATCTTGCCATGATAGTCATCCCATTTGCCAGCTCCGAAAGTTGTCCCAAGTGCTATCAATAGACCCAGCACAGCATAAGACAGGTTTCTAGCAAAGGCTTTTAGGCTATTAACTACTAAAGACAGCAGGCAGAGGAAAACGGCTTCAGAAGAGAAAAAATAGAATGTTAAGTCCTTCTCTTGCCACAAACCTTTGCCTTAGGAATAATTCTGAGAACGATTTGGAATAATTCACTCTAAGACGCCATTATAGTAAGGTGGTGGAACTTAACAGCCTCATCTGTAATATCTAATAGAAAATCATCTCCTTGCTGCAGAATTGTAGGGGTGGTTCAAAAGTCCTGAAGAAAGGATAATGTTTTCCATTTAGTACTTTACACTTTTCAAGTAATTTTGATAGATCTCCATTATATTGTTCTATTATTTCTAAAGTGAATTACTCTAGGAATCTAGGTGGTTATTTTCAAAGTGATAGCAGACCTTATCATAAAAGGCATCAAGAACCAGACAGGGCTGAGGTACAGCTGTGTACATTCTGACTTTTTTAATCTGGAAGAAAAGATTTCCCTATGCATACAGCTGTGTTTACTGATTTGCTTCTATAAAAAAGGTAAAACAAACTAACAGTGAGACATCATCTTTGCATGGATTGGCAGAGCTAAATCCCGATTTACACAGCTGGCATCCTTTAACACAGCAAACTACCCATGCTAACACTCGCCAGTCTACCTATCAGATGCTTCTTCCCTTAACATCCTTCTTTTTCCCTTTCCTCTCCTTTATAAGCATTTGCCTGATAATAAGTGCCACAAATCCAAGTGTTCTGCCTCAGCTACACCACGGAAAGAGGAATTTGCTTCAAAGCAATTTTATTGTCTGCCAATGACTTGCCATAACTGGATCCACAGAGGTTTTCTTACTGGTTTTGTAACCCATCTGCAGCCTGCCACAAGCCTGTTTAGGGAAAGACTGTGACGTTTTGGGTCTGCAGACAAGAAAAGTCTCTGCCCAGCTCCTTTGGTGACTGAAGAATCCTCTTCCTTACTTCCAAAAAGCTTAGCATGGTGACTACATGGCAACATATCCACCAGATAGGGCCCACCTAAACATATCACATCATGCATAGTCATGCATGATGAAGCTCAACAGTAGTGACTAAATGCACATAACCAGAGAGGTATCATCAGCAAGTACATCCCCCAGCTCCCACTGCAGATAGCAAAGGGCCTGTGAATGCCATCTCTGTTATCTCTGCGGGAAGCACCTTCGCCGTGTGTTGTTGTTTGATCCTCAAATTAACTACACACTAGGCTGGCAAAAAGACTGGGCAACCTGAGACAGTTGTTTTGTGATAAGGAGGAGGATTCAGCAGCAATGTTGGTTTAATGAGTTTCCAGTCGGCATAACTTTGGGAAAAAAAAAAACAAAACGTTTTTTCTTACACCAGTCAGTTCGCTAAGCCAGTTCCAGAACGGACTCCCTGGACAGGAACAAGGGAGGGACAAAGGCAGGATTTTCTGGTGCTGGCATTCCTCAACATGACCCATGACCTGAGATGCTTCTATAGTTTGTTGTTATTAAGGTCTGAACCAGAACCTCTGGTGAAGAAATCCACTTGTACTCTGCTTGCGTCTACGGGTGCGGTTAACAGGCAGTGAGCCATGGGGCAGCATTTCCATGCATCTGACCTGGTAACTGGATGGACTGAGACTCGGTGCAGAGGAATTTGTTCTTCTGTTGCCCACAGTCCTGGTGCTGCCCTCAGCTCCTAGCAGGGCTCTGACACCACCCAACACAAACAAGCCATGTCTCACACCGAGCTGCAATCACATCCATTACAGCGAAGGACTGAGCAGCAACTAAGGGAAAATCTAAACTGCAATAAATCACAAGAGCTGGATGCTTTATTTATCTGAGGATTAGGGATGAATGAAAGCTTGGACTACCAAAGCTACAACACTCCAGTACAAAGTGGATCATTAACAGCAGCTACTACACCTCAAAACTGCAGTGTCCAACCCCATGCCAGGCTCGTCGTTACAACTGTGACAGTACCAGGAGAAAATAGCTGTTAACATCTCTGAAAGCAGAGCTGTAAAGCACTAAGATGTGTTTAATGTGACAGGGACATATTAACACAGCACTCGTAAGGGTAAATCATGCCTCCCTCGCCTCTTAGGGTGTTTTGGGAAGGCTGAGGAAGCAGTGTGTGAAGAAGGGGGATGGGGGCTCATCACAATCAGTCCTGGCACAGATGCTTTAAAGGGCTGTCATAAAGACAGTCCTGGGCACTGGTGGCAGTTGCAGTTCTATGGTGAAGGATGACCTTCAGGACAGGCCTCGAAGGCTGTGCTTGACGCTTAGGACAATGGTAGAGGTTTGAGTCCAGTGTTCACCAACGTGACCAATGCAATGGAGTTTAAGAGGAAAGTGACACAGCCTCTCATTTCTTGTTTGCGGGCTGGGTTCCCTCTTCTGAGGGAATTTTGGCCAGGAGAACATCCCTGCTAGGGCTGAGGCTGGAGCTGCTGATACTCTGCAGCAGAGGCATCTGTGCTTTGTGCAGATGGCCCTGGCCTCCCTGTAGATCAACTGAGAACTGCAAATGAGCCCCGTAGCAAATTTTTCAACAATGGGGGCTGTTCCAGCTGCTTTCATCTAGCAGAGCCCTGACAACACCAGCAAAGCCAAATATCTCTGCACTCCCACACAAATCTTTGTCTGCCCCTTTTAGCAAAATCAGTGGAAGCAATGGTGTCAGAATTCCCTTTTTTTTTTAACAAAAGACTTGTTCCCAAAACATTGGAAATGTGTAATTGTCTATGCTTATTTTAGCTCCAGAGTTTGCTTCTTAGCATTGAAATCTACCATTTCTTTTCAATTTCTATACACTGTGCTACACAGCTGATATATTGCTAACCCCATGCCAAAGCACAAGCTGTAATAATGCTATCAGATGAGCATTTCAGAGAGTTTTTTTCTCACTAACCTGTGTCTGACCTTTAATTGATAAACAGCAAAGTGGATCTGATAGCAGGGTGATGCAGAGGCCTTATATCTCTCTATAACTTCAATTGATTGCCCCTAAAATTGAGATAAAGTGATACAAGACCAGAGTATCTGATATAAGAAAACACATTACTTAGCACAAGAACAGAATACCAAGGCAGATCATAGAAGGGTTAGACCAGTGGAAAAAACAGGAGGGAACATGAAACAAGAATCTCTGTGTTGAGAATCTCAGCTGGCCTATCAGAATTAGTCATGCAGTTGTGTACAAATTAAAAACATCTTGTTTGATTAATCTCAAAGCTTAGTAGGAAATTTAGCCACACAATTAATCAATTTCAATGAGCATGTTTGTGGCTTTTGTTGACTTTGAAAAATTTTGAGTCTTGATATTGCATTTTTCTTCCCATGAGTTTCTCATGGACTGAGAGCAATGACAATGAAGAAAAGTGCTACTACTTGTACGAGTTTATCTGAAGGAATGCCTAATGTGGTGATTTTTTTTTCAACTGCTACTGCTGTTACTAAGAAGATGAATTTAGAAATATTGCTATAAATAGAAGGCCATGCTCATGACCATGTGCTGTGAGTCATCCCTGTTAATTATTCAGAAGTCTTTTCAAAGGTACCCGGGGATTTGCAAAAATGAACAGTTGTAGAATTAGAGTTAGTTATTTAGCATTGTTACTAACATATATGTAAGTATATAGACATGTATCTATTTGGTTTTCTTCTGTGTATATTTTCTTAGTGTAAATAAAGAATTGCATCACATGTCAAAAGTCAGACGATACAATGAATAATGAACGGTTCGTGCAAACCACTAGATAAATCCCCCATGCTAAGCTTTATTGCATTCAAACTATTTGTCAGGTGCCTGTGACTAAAAGATTGATTTTTCTGGAAATCATGACCAGTTAGTGGACAGCTGACTAATCCAAAAAGAGATGATATTTTTAATGTGTGTTCTTAGGAATAAATTTCTTTCATATCTTTATTAACTACCATGATCAAACAGTGGGGTGTTTTACTTCTGTGCTTGTTTTAGTTGTTGGGTGTGTGAGTTTTTTAAGAGCAGTTGCGACAACATACAGATAGAGACTGTACAGGAGTGAGGGTCCACCCTGAGGCTGGTTATGTCAAACCAAGGATAGCCTCAGGAATCATTAGTTTATTTGAAAAATAAACAATACAGGCAATATTCCCAGCCTGGAATGCAGTTGTCTGTGCTGTTAAATGATTACAGTAGCTCCTGGCCTGGTGCAGACCTAGGGGAGATAACGCCTTCCCAAGCCATTCCCAGCTCAGCAGTTAGCACCAGCCAAGGACAGTTCCTGACAGGTTCTGTATGTGGAGCCACACAGTTTCAGAGGCTTAGGGACATCAGCAGCACGGATGTGAAATGTCCCACACCAGTTGTTCTCATTGCCCAAGAACACAATACAGTCAATCTACTAAGCTTGATGTAATCGCTGTGCTCAGGAAAGCTTCTCACCATGCAATAACCCCTCTGCTTCCCAAAAAGGTGAAACACTGCTTTCTTGCTGTCCTCATTCCAGGTCCCTGGGATGGTCATGGTTTCATCTGCATCTTTATCTGTGCTTGCCTTCTTGCTCCCTGTGGGGAGGAAGCCGGATGGGTCTCTTGCTAAGCTGACATTGAGCCCCACAGTTCAGCACCTGCAGACGTTGCAAGAACTCTGTGCAACCCACCTCACTCTCAGTACAAGGTTTAGTGGCTCCCCCTTCCAAAACTTTATGTTTTCCGATTTCTATCTCCTTGTTTCTTAAGAGTAATATCCAGTATGGCTTTACACATCAATCTGGGACCTACCAGCATCTTATCTCAGTCCTAAGGTGCCCCCACTGAATGCAGAAATCACCAACTTGTCTTCACTCAGCTCATTAGTTCCAACAGGCACAGACCTCTGCTCTGCTCATTATTTCCCCTTACTACTGTCCTCATAGCAAACGCCAGGTTTCTTCCTCCGGAGTACAGCCTAGCTGAGATTTCTCTCAGATGTGTCAATATCAGTAATAAATTATAAAAATCACAGCTGAACGAAAGCAAAGCTGTATTGCCGGCTATCAACTATTGTGGTGTCAGATAAGTTGTGTGGACCATGCCCACAACCAACAGCTCTGTTTGGCAGCACAAATTTTCTCTGAGATCACAGGACAGCCAGTACTCTTGAACGTCTGATTCAATAAGGAATTTGCTGAAATACAAGGCCAGTTGCACTAAAATCCTTGGCTTCCTCAGTGTTTAAAAAAACCCCTTGCTTTCACATTTGTAGGGAAACTGTTTACTGTATATCTCCAGAGGGCCAGAATTACCTTTGCTGCACAACATCAGCAGAGCTCCAGGTGAAGGACAGTGTGTAAAGGCCAAATCTCTGACCCTCATCCTTCCTTCTCAGCTCTCCCTTTTCTTTTCTAGGACAATCAGAAAGGATGCAGAAGGAGGGGGGGGGGGGGAATCAGACTGCTGTGGAGGTGTCCATGAATACACAGAAGAAAGAAAATAAGCTCTCCTCACTGCTTGGACCTCTTCCAATGTCTGGCCACGCTCTGAGAGCTCAGTTAAGAAAGGTCTGACATACTAGGGATGTAACAGAGCCTTTCCCTCACAGCAGTTGCCCATGTCTTTAGCAGGACTGGTTTGAATCCCTCACTGAACTCGATGTAAGTGAGAGCACTGTGCTGCCCAGTATTTGCTTACCCTGATAAAACTTCAGAGAGCCTGCAAGCACGCCTGCCTCCTCCTCCTGGTACACACTGCAAAATGACTGTGTCATGACTGCTGGAGGTGTTGGCAAGAACAGAACCTCTGCAAAGAGCTTACAGCCAACACAGATGCAATGTTTTGCTCCTTTACAGCTCACGTTAGTCAACGAAATCCATCAATCGACTAATTTATGCCTGGCAATGGGTGAGGTAAGAGCAAAAGCAGGGTGTCTTGTTTAATCCTTATCTACGAGGAAGACGCCAGTGGGTTTAGTGCAATAATCTCCTGTATATAGAAATATCAGGTGCCAGGTGTCCAACTAGCACCAGGCTCGGTAGTGCTGTGCTGTGATTCCCTTTCCAGTGCTCGTGCAGACACTCCCTGCTCAGAGCCGTCACCATTAGGAGCTGCTGCTCCTTGCCAAAGCGGCTCCCGAAAGAATCAGTACAAAAAAGCACCAACAAAAGCTGAACACAGGAGTTCGTGCCTCTCTTTGCCTTTTCTTGTGAGCAGAGCAACTGACCCAAGAGTTGGTACTCATTTCCCTATGTTTTCAAAATCTGTGCCATTGTCTGGGGTTTCCTTCTGGGGCTAAATTCTCATCTTGCCACCCTGGAGGAAATTTGGAAGGCCTCCATGAAAACTTGATTTACATTCCTATTAAGGAGAACAGAATTTCTCTCCTGAGGATTTTATAACATACAGATTTTTTTTCTTCCCTTTTTCTTCTATTTCTTCTTTTTCTTTCTTCTTTTTTTTTTTTTTTTTTTTTTTTTTTTTGTTTTGGGAAAACATAAGGAGTTGAGTTTTAGTCAGATTTTATAACACTAACCAAATCAATGCATTGTTTCAAATATTTATTAGAATTTTTACTGTGGCCGTATCCTTATTATGCAGTGAGCTGCTTTATAATTTATGATTTATAATTGTATAGATTCTCAATGTGCTGCAGCCAGACTTTTGTCCTCTCTCTGGCTGTCGACTCAATTGGTTGCTATTTCTTCCATGCTAGATTAGCGCTTATTAGTTCTGAGAGATGTTATCCTTTCAAGTGGTTACTAGTTTGACTTTGTATCTGGGTTAGGAGGAAAACGTTGAAACCAGAGCTGAGAGCAAGCCCTTTGACGCAGATTTTTAGCTCTCATGGCCGTTGCTAGTTGTTAGACTGCTCTGCCCACTGGTGCTGTGCCACTGATGAAATGGGCGCTGAGGAAATGCCAGTCTGCAGTTGCTCCAAAGCAGCCATTTCTAACCAGCCTCTACAACCCAGCCTTGCCACCTATTAAGTTACTTTTTGGCTAACGCCTGAAAGCTGTTAGGCAACCTCTGTGAAAGGAGGCCAGCCTTTGTGAAGAAGTCTACTCTGCCTAGAAATGTCCTCTCAGGTACACCTGGCACATCTACAAAACTGATGGGTGGCCCAAGATGAAGAGAAGAGGAAGGCTATCCCATCATTACCTGCATGGTACTTTGTGCTCTGGGATGCAAATCAATGACTAGATCTCCTCTGCCTGCAGTGGGAGCTCCAATATCTAATCCATGTGGAGACACTCACCTCTAGATGTGGTAATCTGGAGTTGTCTCCCATCTCAACTTTCCTCTTTTATCAGGGTAGACATGGGAGCACCAAGGGATGGTTCATCCCAACCTGCTCTCTAGGAGAAGCTGGGTGAATCACTGTCTGGAGGCACCTGTTTCTGTGCGCTGACTGGAGAGAACATCCAGAATGCCAGCTTAGACTGGATACCAGTTACTACAGGGATAAAATGAGATGAGAGCAATCCCAGCCCTGCAGTCCACTTAACCAAATATCCCAGCAAAAGCTGCAGTCAGCACCATAACTTTCAGAGGGAAGGAGCAAGAGAATGGCCCAGAAGAAAGGTTCTTACCTGTCAATATTTGGGGAAAAAATGTACAACTTGCATGAAGATTAGGTTTGAGCCCTTCTAAAGCAACTGTTTGTGGTTAATATTAGATATTACTCTCTTCTGTACAAACAATCTGTTTCTGAATTTCATGACACTCTTTAAAGTTTATATCTTATGGTAATGTGTTCCTCCGGCTAATTGTGCATTGTCTGAGAAAAAAAAAATCTTGTATCTTTTTTTCTGAATATATTTGTTTTACCAATTAAAGGACTTAACATCCCATAATGTTTTCTTTAATACTAGTGTTTGCTTGAATTCTGTGGGTTGGAGATGGCTGTTGCACAGACAGAGGACTGGGCTGATCACAGAGCTGTGATAAATCTCTTATTTATGAGTTCCTTACAGCTCCTCTAAAATCAATTGCCCAGGAAAGGCTCTTTATTAAGCATCTGTTTGCCTCTCTGTTTTGCTCAGTCTGTACTAAGTCTACGTGCAGGTACTTTTCTGTCAGCACTGAACAAGGACAGGGCCACTGGCGGGCGCAGGTAACTGTTTCCTCTGGAGCCCCTTTACGAGCTGGATTTGCTAAGGTAGGAAGTCTGCTTTCCAGGGGAGGAAACAAACCGCTATCATTTTTTTTTATCTGTGAGTTTACTGTTAAAGTGACCACACTGACACTTCCGAAGTGCCGGGAAAGGCCTGATTTAAAGTCCAGAGATTACAGTGAGAACCAGTTCATCTTGTTCACTGCCATGGATTAAACAAACAGAGACTGGTATTTGTTTTCCTTCACATGAATGTGTTTAGTGGCGCTCAAAATCAATCAGGAAAGAGATGTTTGGAGCTAAAATACAAGAATCTTTTTTTTTTATTTGGTTGCACTGGGGTTTTTTAGTGTTAGAAAAAATCTTTTGGCTTTGAAATCTGGCTGCCTCATCTACATAGGTATACCAGAAAAAAAAAAAAGGACATTTAACATGGAAAATTTTTAAAGTAAGACATAGTAATTAATCTTGGTTAGGTTTATTAGAGTTGCAAGAAGGGTAAGTATTTATTCCCTGCATTCTTTAGAGGAGTTTACTTGCTGTGTGTTCTGGTCTGGTTTTGTTTTTCTTCTCCCAGCTTTCTAAGGTTCAATTTACGTGACACCAGTCAATTACCTAACCATGCTGCCTTAACCTTCCTTTGTGCTGATCCACTCAAGAGCAGAGACAGTCACTGTGCAATAGAGCATTGTGCTTCCAGAAGGGTTGTTTTAAACCAAACGGTGCCTCATTGTGTGTTCCCTTCAGCATCTTCTGGGCTATCACTTTCCCTGGGCTGCCGGCGTCTCTGCCATATTTAACATTTTAGGCAGATAATCTTTGGGGCAAGGTCATACACCTAGAGTTGCCAAAGGCACTGAGAGGTGGTTCTGCTTCGTGCTGAGCAGTAGAAGCTGAACGGCAACAACCTCTGAATTTAGATTTAGAGCCCACGAGTGCTGTGTAAGCTGGAGGCAGCTGTGGTGCTGCCCAGCTCACAAAAGGACTGCACTCCAACCAGCTCCTGGTGCTGGAAGAAAGCACCTTCAGTTCCCTCTGTGCCTGTATGAATCTGGAGTAGAGAGAGTCATATCTAACGCTGACATCTCTGGAGAGTGGTGGTGTCCAGGAGGGACATTGCCATTGGCACCCCCAGCCTGATGCTCCAGCCCTACCAGCCTGACTGCAGTGTGGCAGGAAAGGACAATCGTAGCTGAATTCTCCAAGTTGCTTACGAAAGCATAGAGAAGATCAAGAATCAAATTATTATTATGTCTTACAATTGCCACAAACCCTTGAAAAGTTAGCTCTCATTTATCTGCCAACTTGACTTTGGAAATCTGAAAGCACATCACCTGTAGGAAATAACAGACTGACCCCGTTTAGCAATACCTATAGTGGGTTTCTCATCAGGCTGCCTCCCAAAACTCAGGCTCCATGCTTAGACTGATTCAAAGAAATCTCTGCGCAAGACCTTTGCCATTCCTGAAAGATAAGAACTGGGAAGAAGCCAGCAACTGAGTTTGCTCTGAGGCCTCCGGCTGACATTCCTTCACTGTTTGATCCAGAAAGGGAGAGCAGCGTAAGAAAAAAGGCAGCTTTTCCTGTCAGTAGTGACTGCAGGAGGGCTTTTGGAGGAGCCTACCGGCTAGTTGCCTCCCCCAACATTCCTGTCCCTATTACGGTTTCAGCAGCTCAGACAAATGGTCGATACACTTGAGTGTACAGCCCTGGGGTGCAAAGGGGATGCTGCCCTTGTCATGACTCTTGTGTTTAGGTATTTCCAGGAGGAGGAGGGAACGGGAGGGAGAAAAGAAATAAGAATGTGTGAACTGCTTTCATCTTTCTTTTTTTTTTGCGTGCTGAGTCTTTCTTAGAATAGCTGTCAGCTGTGCACCATTTTATGCCAAGCAGCTTTGCAAATCCCCTTGCATGGACAGCAAGGTCCTGCTCCAAAAACCGAGAAGATCCAATGGAAGCATTGCAATCAGCTTCCCTCAAAAATTGATCATGTTTCGCACAAAGCTGTAGTGCAGGCACCAGGGCTGCAGCCCAAGTTTTGGCATTGGTCACACATGTGAAAGCTCATTCAGGCTGTATGACTGTAAATGAAGGCAGGGCTTGCCCAGAAAGGTGATCTGCAAAACAGACCACTGCTGAATTTGTGTGACTGACTGGGGTCAACCCTTGGGCATTGTACCAAAACATCACAATCCTTACACAAGCCTTTGTGCGTGCTCTGAACCTGCAGGCAATTTGTGAGTGGTAGACTTCACAAGCCTCTAAAAACACAGACATTGTGCAATGAAGTTTGAGTATGCCTTTGTGCTCAGCAGTGACTGGAAATAGAGAGGAGATATGTGCCATTCTTCCTGATTCTAATTCTCTTGGCAAAGTGAGGTAACAAGTCAGGTGTCAAATGCAAACAAGGGTTATTTCCTTGTGTTTTTGCCCTTAGAAGCTGAGCTTTGAGCTGACACTTGAGTGAAAGGAAAGGCTTCATTTACCAGAGAACCAGTTTAAATCTGAAGTTATTCAGCTGAAACCAGCCAAGAGACTGGGATCAAAACCTGGCCTCATGCCCGGCTGTGAAGTCCTTTCTGAACAGACTTCAGAAAATAGCTGTGGATTGTAGGCCATGTCTGCAGCAGAAAGTGGAATTTGCCAGTGAAGCAATTTTCTCATTTATAAAGCTTTTGAGCAACTTGCTCTCAGATATTTGCAGCGCCTTTAAATAAACATCTAAACTGTAATGAGCTTATGTGTTAAATGAACAAGTGTGGAAATTAGGGCATGAGATATTTGCATAGTAGCCAGGAGATAATTACTGGTGATAGTCCAAGCTGAAGAATAGTATCTATTGTTTCCAGCAAACTAGTTTTCATAAAACAACATGAACTTTCTGTACTCAAAACACTCACATCAGCAATGCCTACAATGATATGTAGCAAAATTATTAACAAACCAAGTACATGGGGGAAAAAATTCAATCCTACACAAACTGTAAAGGATTAAACCCAATCTGCACTATATCTCTATGTTTAAAATGTCTGTACTGTAGATCTTTCTATCAAGTAAGCACAAATATAAGCTGGTGAAATATACTGGGTTTTCATTTCAGAATGACTAGATTTTGTGCGTATTTATACACATGCAGAAATGTAGACATTAATTAATGACCTCCTTAGGTCAGGAGGCCTGCAATAGCTAGGGAGCCCATTATAGGGCCTGACTATGAATAGGTCAAGGTTTAGTCTTCGAGGGTTAGCTTGTAATGCACGCTAGGTAATACAATTAGTCACTAGCAGAGGAATTCATCCTTACTCTGGCACAATGTGAGTCAGTTTTCTCAATGTGAAATGCAGTCACCCAGACAGAGATCTCTGAGACTGTTTTTTGTCTGGTGAAACAATAATTAATGCTGCATAAAAAAAAAAAAAAAAAAAAAAAAAAAGCTAAAAAAGCAATGATGGCAAAGTGGCAAATGCCACAGGGAGTTTTAGGTCAGTAAGCAGGGAGGACAAGCCTGCCAGATCTACTTCTTTTGTAAGCCTAACCTATTGACTGTCAACAAGGATGTTCAGTTGGAAATTTGCCTGAAAGGCAAGCAAATGGAATAATGAAACCCAAATCAGTATTTATACTTTAAGTCACATGGAAGTTTGGAGAGTGTCCTAGGGAAGAAAGAAACATTATTTATTTTGTCTTACAGTTCTCCCTATGCATCTGCCCTGGGCCTCTGCTGGAGACGGATGCATGGGCTGCGTGCACCCCAGCCTGACGTGCTGTGCTCGTGACTCCTCACAAACAACAAACTGCTGCAAAAATGGTGCTGATTGGTTTCAGAGACAGAGATACAAAGGCCGGATCTCAGGTACACCCTGCTACTCTAGATTTACTACTAAATCCACTTAACCAGAAATGAAGGCTCATTGTCTTAAACAGGCCTATGGACACCAGGGATCCCACTCCTCCTGACTTTCCTAAAACTCCTCACAAATTTGCCAGGACCTCCGTGGCGGTGAGAATGGAGCAAGGTGTTGAATACTCTTTCTATCCTCCCTGTCAGTCTGTGTCACACCAGCAGATGCTGGGAGCAAAAGGCCAGGCCCCATGTGGTCTCAGCTACAGTAGCTCCACGGAAGCAAGCAGAGCAGTGCTAGGCTAAATCACTTCACAGACTGTATCACCAGGACTGGAGAGGATTATTATATGTGTAATTTTTTATCCTGCTGGCCAGAAAACCTCCCTGATTTTTCTTTAGATTAGTTTCCCCTTTCTTTTGACTCTTCCAAGGTCATCTTTTGACAGGAAACAAGCGGTCAGATAATGATACGATATGTGTGGCAGAAGAAGGCAAGATCAGAGATGCCATAATATGACTGTACACAGAAACAGAGTATTATTTTCCAGGGAAACCAGTGTTTACTATTTAACCCTGCTCATCTACTCTGCCCGCTCCCACTAAACACAGAGACCCCCTCCTCACAGTCTTTTTGAGTCTCTCTGTTTTCACTCACCACTGTCTTGCAACAGCTCTGGGAAGAACACTGTCACCCCCTTTGAATCCACTGAGAAGTGGGCAGAGGTCCAGAGCCTCAGAGGGACACAGGCAACTACCTCTACCTTTGAAAAGTCCCTGAAGAGCCACATCAGACACATCTATACAGAGTGAAAAGAAGGGTTTGGGATAGCTCTGGGAACTAATCCCAACTCCTCTAATACCTGAACTAGTCCACAATTCATCCCACTTACTGGCTTCCCATAGAGATGGCCCCTTCCCCAGGACTACCCAAGGGTAAGCCCCTCAGGTTTTAATTGCACTGGGAAAACAATTCATCAGAGAAAGGACGGCTGCCTCACGTGCAAAGTAGCTGCAGAAGGGGGTGAAGGAAGAAGGGAGCAGAAGGAGGTTTTCCTCCCTCTCTGCTTGCTCCCTCTTGATGTTTGCAGGTTAAATGGCTTTAGGTCAGGTTGAATCTTCTAGAGCTTAACAAATATTATGACTCTCCTGTTCAGATCTGAAGGTAAGAGAGTAAAACACACATATCCTCCCAACACAAAGTTTTGGTGCTCTGAGCAGTCAGGTTTCAGTGACTGTTATTATGGGAAACGTGTGTGGGTGTGTGTCTCTCTGCATGAGTGCATGTAGGAGAGAGCAGCACAGGAATATAATAGGGAAAACTGAATAAGCTGAGTAAGTCTGCTAGAATAAGCTGACTAGCATGGTAAGAGGGCAAAGAGGGCCCCAGAACAGAGGTTGGGCTGAAGGTGCCAAGCTGTGACTGGAAACCATCTCTGAGTGCTCCCATGCTCAGGGATAACAAGCTTAGCACATTCTCTAAATACACAGAACTGCATTCAAACCCCCTAGCTCCATTTTATCCTTCTAATTAAAACTGCCTAATAGCCATGACTGCAGCAGTCTGTACAGATCAGAATGAATCAGACTATCCTTCATGTTTCTATTTCAAAATGAATGTATCCAAACATGTCACAACTGGTCAAGTTGGTGATTTGCCATTTTATCCTCCCAGTTCATAGCTAGATGCTAATTTCTCTTCAGTTATTCAGCCCAGAAAGAGCACTGATAAGGTTTTCAAAGAGATGGTCTTGGGAGAGTCTTGCCCTTAGACCATCAATATCTCATCTTGTGCATCATGCAAGTACTGTACTCAGAAGGAAAGATAGGAAACATAATCTATTCTTCCTCATACCTCTATGCCATAAGGAATCAAGCAGTGCAAACCTGCATGCCAGGGACTTCCACTGAAAACCATCTCTAAGACACTTATCAAACTGGGCTGCTTCTCCAGTGCCTTAGGCAATCAATGCAACTTCTTAACATTCCTAAGGATCCCCTACAGCAATCTCTAACACAGACACACACAAACACACATATTCAAAGGGGTTTACTCTCCTATCACTTGATGCATAAGGATGGGCAGATGAAAAAAAGACAAAGAGTTAAGAGATCACAGTGACAATGACAGGGTCGGGGATATGCTGATGTCAGGGGATGATACCTTGCACCGCTGAGTACAGCTAATACATCCTGCTGCATTGCATTGGAGATATATGTACATGTATAACATCATGTTATATGTAAGGATATTTCATCCCTTTGTGGCACAGCAAAACCAGCGAACTAGGCAAACCCTTAAAACGGCTTGTAAATAGCTTTGTTGATAAAGAAAACGGAATGGAAGTGCCTTGGAAATTATTGATATCACATCTTGCATGTGAACTTTTGACATGGCTGTCTCCCTGCTGTCATTCACTGCTTGCCATAATCCCTTCCTTTCCTTCCAGATTTCAAACTGTTCCACATAACTCTTGCTATTCCTCCAGCAAGGCAATTCACCAGCATCATAGATTGTGTACAAGAACTGCATTTTATAAATCATTCCTGCAGTTAGCCTTCTGGCAAGCAATCACTTAACATGTTTTAGCCTCTCACAATGATTCTCAGGAGTTTGCAGGTCTCAGCCTCAATAACAAGATCCTGTCTTTGGATAAAGAACAAGAAGCCACTGAAAAGTGGAAAGTCAGACCTCCAAGAGTCTTCAGCTATGAAGGAATTTTTCAGAAGAGCTCAACTGTCTTTAAGCTCCTTTGCAGGGGTCAGATGTTCAAAAGTGCCCAATGCCTTAACAGCTTCCACTATAATCCTTTTAGGTTGAATTTAAAAGCCCATGTGTTGATTTATTACTCAGTAGTGAGAGTTGAGCTCTCTGAAAAATTCAGCCATATTTTATCAACAAAGCCTACTAAAGAATAAATATTACAGTCTGAAACTAAAAAAGAAAGGGAAAAAAAAGACCTAACATGGAAACTTCCCTTGTTACCTTTTCTGTTTCAGTTTGCTGGGAGCTGCACCAAAAGGGTGCTACTAAGGGGAAACATTGACTGGAAATTTTCTAACAACATTTGAGTAAGTGAAAATACAACTTGTTAGTTTCCAGCTTAATGTATAGGTAGTTGCGTTGAGTTCAAAATTTTATCTTAGGCAAAACTAAAGTATTGACTTGTTTGAATCGGGAATCTTAAAGGCCATCTTGTTGCAACTGGGATTACCTTGCAGGGTTTATACCCTTGCTTTGCTTCCGGAGATGAAGTTATGTTAGCCGTTTTGGTTGCAGGCTATTCTAAATAATTTGATAATTGTTCAAATACTACTTACTGTGTTTTAATTGTTGTATACAATACAGCAGATGGACCAAAAGATAAGAGCGGCTCGGACCAAAGAACAAAGTCCAAAGAACCATTAACCACCTGGTATCAGTTCGATAACCAAAAGTTCTCATGGCATGAGTTCGATAACCAGGGTTTTTGCTACCCCTCTTGCCCCAGGATGCTATGCCCCAAATTTATGACATTTATGACTATGAATATAAGATTCTTAGGTTATACTTAGGGTAATATAAATTCATTTGGTACAGAATATTAATAATTTCTCTTATATGTACCATTGTTCCACATCTACACATCTTAAAATTAGCAGATGACCTTGAAATGGGGTAGAAAACAGCCTAATGTTATATCTCCTCACATCAAAGATCCAAGTGACTGAGTAATGCTTTGGACATCAGTTGCTAGCATCACCAAGGGCCCTTATGAAACAAGAAAGCTCTGTAGGTACAAAACAAACTGACAACTTGTATCACCACAGCAAGAGAAGCTGTAAAGGGATGGAAGTGAGTGTGTGTACTGATGGAAGTGGGTGCTGTAAATAGCAAAAGTCTGAAACTCGGTTTTAAGTATTTCATGAGTAACATATCAGACAAATAACTCAAGAGGTGCTCAGTGTTGCCAAGGTTAGTGAAACTCTTTATGATCTGCTGGCTACCATCTAGTTGGGTGACCTGCTTGTACAAGTCCATGTTTCTCCTACGATTTAAGCGACAGGAGAGACTGTAGTAGATGAGTGGTTTTATCAGGATAGATAGTGAAGTATTAATGTAGAGCTTTGCTGAAATTTGTGTGGAATGTGGTGTGTAAATCTAGCTAACCATATTCAGGAATGCTGAATTCAAACTGGGATGGGCACAGAGAAGGTCTCCTAACGTTACCAAGGGAACCCGACTTACTAGAGGAGAAAAAAATACTGGAGAGACTATGGCTGTCCCTATTAAGTCTGACAGACAGTAAATACCACCAAGGAATAAAAAGTACACTCTGAAGCCTGGGACTGCTACCAGTCCTTGTCAGTAGCTAAGTGGCCATTTCATTGTGGAGAACTAAGTTGCCCAAGTGCAGTGGACAGAGAGCTATCAAAAGCCTGAAAAACAAATCTACTAAGAGAACTGACATGGCACCCTGTAGAGCTGAGAGCAGAGGAGGGATGCATCTCCTGCACTAGAGCCTGGGGTCACACAACTGACTGATGAGGTGGAAACACAAATCCTAGGCATTTTTTTTCCACCAAAGATGGTGTAAATGGCGCTCTTATGTGTTCCAGGAGTGTTGAAACCACCCTGTGATAATTACATGAGTGAGGAGCATTCCTTGCTTTAGCTGATGAGCAACCACCTTGCAATCAGTCGTAGTGCCTGCTTCAGAAACAGCATGTGTTTTTCACCCAAAGAAGTCATTTGACCTTTAAAGGTCCCTTCCAATCCAAACTATTCTATGATTCTATAATTTAAATGAAATACACACACAAGCACTGGTAATAGGTCCCAGAAGCCAGCACTGTTCTCCCAGAGCCCCATTAAATGGCTACAGAATCAAGATCCTTCTGGCTTCACAGATCATGTATTTGGTTTTTGCACAGTGGCCCATCTTCAGCCAAGAGGAGTATAGTCCCATCAAGATTATAGATCATGGTTGGTAGAAAAGCATCCCTAGAAAATAAGAGCTGCAGCACCGCTCTCAGGCAGATGAAAGTCTTGGTGCCAGACTTGCTTCCTTCCCACAGGGGTTCTAGCCAGCAGGCAACAGGCAAAATGCAGCTGTGGATGCTTCCTTCTCTTCCTTCCCATCAGGCATGTTCCCTCAGACAACATGGGGTTTGTGGTCCAGTTTTTGGCCTGATGCAAATGGAGAAAGGTCGTTTTGCTCCACTGACCCACAAAGGACCTGAGTTATGGCTCCTCAGACAGCTGCCCTGATCTGAGGTACAGTGAACCAGGCTGCGGAGGATCCTGAATAGGCCCACAGTTTACAGGAAGCTTCAGTCACTGAGTCATGCAAAACAGCACATCATTTATGGAGGTACGGTGATGTCTCAGCAAGGCAACTGTAGTGTGTTGTCTGAATAATGCCAGCTAATGACATGAAAATAAATAAGTATAAACTGAATGTGAATAAATGGGACCTGATGAGATCCATCCGCGGGTCCTGAGGGAACTGGCAGATGAAGTTGCCAAGCCATTGGCCATCATATTTGAGAAATTGTGGCAGTCTGGTGAGGTCCCCGATGACTGGAAGAGAGGGAACATAACCCCCATTTTTAAAAAGGGAAACAAGGAAGAGCCAGGGAATTACAGGCCGGTCAGCCTCACCTCTGTGCCTGGCAGGGTCATGGAGCAGATTCTCCCGGAAATCATGCTAAGGCACATGGAGAGCAGGGAGATGGTTGGTGACAGCCAACAGGGCTTCACCAAGGGCAGATCGTGCCTGACCAATTTGGTGGCCTTCTATGATGGAGTGACAGCATCAGTGGACAAGGGACGAGCAACGGATATCATCTACCTGGACTTGTGCAAAGCTTTTGACACTGTCCCACACGACATCCTTCTCTCTAAACTAGAGAGGCATGGGTTTGATGGATGGACCACTCGGTGGATAAGCAGTTGGCTGGATGGCCACACTCAGAGAGTGGTGGTCAATGGCTCAATGTCCAAGTGGAGACCAGTGATGAGTGGCGTTCCTCAGGGGTCCGTGTTGGGCCCGGCCCTGTTCAACATCTTTGTCGGCGACATGGACAGTGGGATAGAGTGCACCCTCAGCAAGTTCACTGATGACACCAAGCTGTGTGGTGTTGTTGACACGCTGGAAGGGAGGGATGCCATCCAGAGGGACCTGGACAGGCTGCAGAGGTGGGCGTCTGAGAACCTCATGAAGTTCAACCAGGCCAAGTGCAAGGTCCTGCACATGGGCTAGGGCAATCACAGGCACAAATACAGGCTGGGCGGAGAATGGATCGAGACCAGCCCTGAGGAGAAGGACTTGGGAGTGCTGGTGGACGAGAAGCTCAACATCAGCTGGCAATATGCCCTTGCAGCCCAGAAGGCCAACCGCATCCTGGGCTGCATCAAGAGGAGCGTGGCCAGCAGGTCGAGGGAGGTGATTCTCCCCCTCTACTCTGCCCTGGTGAGACCCCACCTGGAGTACTGTGTCCAGTTCTGGAGCCCCCAACATAAGAAGGACATGGACCAGCTGGAGAGGGTCCAGAGGAGGGCCACAAAGATGATCAGAGGGCTGGAGCATCTTTCCTATGAGGACAGGCTGAGAGAGTTGGGGCTGTTCAGCCTGGAGAAGAGGAGGCTCCGGGGAGACCTGATAGCAGTCTTCCAGTACCTCAAGGGGGCCTACAGGAAAGACAGGGAGAGGCTGTTCAGTAGGGCCTGTTGTGATAGGACGAGGAGTAATGGTTTTATAATAGAGAGAGGTAGATTTAGATTGGATATTAGGAAAAAATTTTTTTACAATATGGGTTGTAGAACACTGGAACAGGTTGCCCAGAGAGGTGGTGGAAGCCCCATCCCTGGAAACATTCAAGGCCAGGTTGGATGAGGCTCTGAGCAACCTGATTGAGTTGGGGATGTCCCTGCTTCTTGCAGCAGGGTTGGACCAGATGACCTTTGATGGTCCCTTCCCACCCTAACCATTCTATGATTCTATGAAATGTAGCACGTAAATAGAGGGAAAGTTGACATTATTATCCATGTGGATATGATTCTAGAATGACATTTCAGAAGTATTAGGGGGAAAAAAGGGTAATTGATTAAAGGACAGGTGCCAACATGTGATAACAGGAATATTGGAAACACTGACCAAACAGTTTCCTTATTCCTTACCAGGCACTGCTTGTTCCATCTTTTTCTCTGCTCTTTTTATGCTCTCCTCTGTATCAGTGGGAACTTTTCCCACCTCTGCTTACATCTCCCCTCCCATTCTACCCTGTTCTCTCTAGATGGATGCAGATTATTGAAAGTGGAAAACAGAGCTTTGTTTTAGCCACTTCTTCATACAAATTACCTTTAAGCTCACTGAAAACTCAGGTCGAAATAAAGGTGGAATACAGCCTGAAAAGTTGTAATAAAAAATGTTTAATGGCTTCTGCAGGATATCAATTAACCTGATTCATGAAGGGTAGATAGTTGATAACTCAGTGAATATTCTAAGCATTTCAGCTCTGCAAGAACCTAACTATTTTACATACCGTACTCTGTAGAAATCCCCCATTAGATTTCACCCTCTAATGTCTATAAAACAAAGGCAATACATATTCTCAGCACATAAGCAATAAATAGGAAACGTTCAAAAAGACTAGATCTTATGAGATACGCATTAGTTCCAACAATAAAAGAACACAAATCAAACTGAGCGGCTGAAGAGCAGATGAGTGAACGATTATTCTGAGCCTCTAATGAAATGATATTGTGCAAGGCATTACACAGATTGATTAGAGCTCAGCTGGCTGACAAAACTGACCACTGTGTTCACCATTAAATTGAATCTACCTGGAACTGTTTTCTTGTGAGTGTGCACTGGTGCGTGCATCCATATGCACGTGTGCTTGTGTGGTTTGTGGCAAATTATTCATTGTTCATAGTGTAAAAAACAGCCTAGCTTGCGGAACTTCATGCTTCAGATTTCACTATGAATACACGTTCAAGGTAGGACTCCTGAAATGACTCATTTTCAGAACATCTAACAGTCATTTCAATTAACACATCAGCATATTTACAACATGCAGAGGGAAATAAAGATGCTGTTAAAGAAAGAAGCAAGATGAATCAAACCTCTCACTTAGATTAAAAAAGAGGCAAAACTAAATAATTACCACAAGTTAATACTGAAGCTAAAAGCACAGTAAGAATAGAAGTGAAGATTGGATGTTTATACCGTTAAGGAGGATGTTAGAAGAAAAAATTGTTAGGATTAAAAAGAAAGCAAGATCAAGATCTTTCACTACATACATTTTGTTGGTTCCATTTGCTTCAGCAGAACCCTGCCAACAGCCATTAGTGATGGATCTGACCTGCAGTCTCAGAACTTATTTCAGATATACCTTGAGACCAAGGTTTAGAAATAGTTCCTGGATACAAAGACAAAGGTAAAGTCCTGCATGTGCGTTGGAATCACTTAAGGCAACAGTACAGCCTGAGGTCTGGCTGACCAGGAACCACCCCTGCAGAAAAGGACCTGAGGTGCTGGTGGACAAGGAGTTGAACATGAGTCAGCCAAATGCCAGCTGCACAATGGGCTGCTTTAGCAAGAACACAGCTGACAGGTTGAGCAAGCTGATTTCCCCCTTTTCCACCTGTGAAGTGTATGTGTCTGGAGTACTGTGTTCGGTTTTGGGCTTCCCAGTACAAGAAAGTTATAAATAAGCTAAAGTAAGTTCATCAGAGACCCACTGAGATGGTTAGGGATCAAAGTATATGATGTACAGGATGAGGCTGCAGAAGCTGAGTTTGTTTAGCTGCAAGAAAAGAAGGCTAAGGCGAATCAGCTTAATATTTTCAACCACCTAAAGAAAGTTTAAAAAAGAGATGAAGCCAGACTAAGAGCTGACAGACACAAGGTACAGCAAATGGAAATTGGAAATATCAGTTAGCTATAGAGGAAAAATTCTTCACAGTGAGGGTGGTGGTCAAACATTGCAATGGAGACACAGAGAGGCTGTGCAGTCTCCATCTGTGGAAGTATTCAAAGCAAGACAACACGAAGGCCTCAAGGGACCTGATCTAACATTGACGCCACCCTGCTTCGGCCTCTGGAGGTCCCTTTGAATTCTATCTTTATGTGAATTTACAAAGAATAGAAATAAGGCATAGGGAGAAAATGAGAAATGTCACGGCACAAAATGAGATTCAAGAATCAACGAATATATAAGGCAGACAGAAAAGAGATGCCTAAGCTGAATACTGAGCCAGCCCCAAAGAATCATCATTCGCTTATAATAGGCTTAACAAAGATAAACTTCATCTCCCTTTGGAAATCAAAGCCCTGCAGGCTTCTTGTAGTGAGGTAAATGAAGACAAGAATAACCTTGAGTTTCAGTCACACTGTACTTATTCACTGCTTATTTAAGACATAGCAACCTATTGTATACTCCTGCAATTTGTATAGCTAATTATATAGAACTACAGTTACACTTTGTGGTTAATTGCTGGAATATACATCCTCTGAAGCCATTAGGAGTGTTACCACTGACTCATTTGAGGAGTCTAATTTAGCCGGTTGAATTATCTGACTCATCTCAGTAGGCTCATCTCAGCAGGCTCTTCTCATGTTGCCCTTTGGAGGAGCTTTTCTCTGTACAGAAAGCGTAGGGAGACTAACCTAAGGAAGACGCCCAGTGCTCTGTGAATACTGCTCTTTTTTCCTCCCTGAAAAAGACAGGGATGGTAATAATTGCCTACCTCCACATTTGATGTGCAAATTTAACAACAGGAATACAAATGTATCTACTCCATTTGCCAGAGTATAAAAACAGGCTTGCTGAAAGATTAGAAGGATGAATTGGAGGAAAGAGTGTTGACCACTGAAAAGCCAGTTTTTCAACAATATCAATTAATATGGTGTTTTTAGAGCTGTCTCAATACCCTGGCAAAGAAATAGTGTTTAAAGGCGGTCCAGTTAATTAGGGTTTGCAGAAACCAATGTGAAGATAGGCAAAAAACCCTAATAAATATTGAACAAAGGAGGCTAATCTGTAGTAAGATGGATTCAATGACTGTGGGAGTGCACTGAGTTTTTCGGTCTGTGATTTATAGTCAATGAGTGGTTACACAGGTACTCGGGGGGTTTATGAAGCATCAAAAATATTTGAAAAAGGACATAAAATAAAAAAAAAAATCTGGAATATATTCAAGACACAGCAATGTTTGTGACGTCAAATACAACCACTGCAGCTAAGCAATATATTCTATACAACAATATATTCTATATTCTTACATATATTCTATATATTCTATTCTACTAAAGTAGATTTGTTGCTGTACCTTTATGATAAATGAATATGGCAGGAAGGAGGACACAAATATTTCATTTGTAGAACAGAATAACCACTTTGGGGAACAAGTGAGAAATATGGAGAAGACAGAGTTACAGATGGAGAGAAATGTATGAGAGAATTGGGTCATGGAAGATACAGTCCATCTGTGTGTCAAAGACAGTTGAGGGTTGGGGAAAGTTAGGCAGTTAGGGCAGTGCCAGCGGAGCTGAAGGAAGGAATTAGGAAGGATCTGGGATCTCCAAAGGTGGCCTGTAAGTACTGCATTTAATGAGTGTAGGGGTGAAAGTAACAGATTTTGATAAATTAAAACTAAAGCAGGGCTATATTTTACAGAAAAAAAAAAAAAAGATGTCACTGCGAGGGGAAGGAGCATGAAGGAGGGAATGAGAATAGGATAAAAGGAAAACAGGCAATGGGTTGTGATAGTGACAGTAAACAAAGCAGTAGCGGTTAGATAAAGACAGAGTTACTGGAGGAAGGAACTGCTGGTTATATTTGATTTAATATGCAGTATCTGATATGGAGAGGTATCGGTGAAATCTTGTGTGCAGAGAAAAGTGGAGAAGAGGTCTTAAGAAATAACCTGTCTCCAGGAACATGTGATATAATTCACACGAATGAACCTCAGCAGGCTTCACCATGGAAGTAAAATAAGGATAAGAAAGAGAAGAATTAAACTCAGAGCTGAAGAAGGAAACCACCATGGAAGCCTACTTAAATTACTGCCGAGACAGCCATGCTGGAGCTACCTTGCTCTCTGAGACTTCCATGAACAACACTTGCCAGTCCTGTGCTCTGGGCAGTGGTAAAGACCAGATCCAGCCCTCATGGCTGAGGCCATTGGGCTGCTTCTCTTTGTTGGAGGGGACATTACGCAGCTGTAGGCACTATCATGACTCATTGCAAGAGTTTCCTTCAGGCTTACAAAACACTGGAGTCATATGGATGTTCAGTAGAGATGCACCCTATTTAACCTGAAGCAAGTTTGGCACAGACAGGTCCAGTGATGAAAATGATGAACATCCTCCACTTGCCATTCACCCTCAAGCTGTGTTGAATTGCTTCTGGTTGTCTGGACAGCCTGCTTTGCTACAGCATGCTCAAAGACAGTCAAGCCAACTTTCAGATGCAAACAATAAAAAATACACCTATATTCTATACCCTACAGAAGACGACTTCTGTAACTCAGCAGCCTAAAGGCTGTTTTGCCAATTTTCCAACTTCAGTGTTGGCTCTGGCAAAATGTAAGTGTCTCCCATTAAGCAACTTTTCATGGTCTATTCAGATCCCTGCATCCGCTTAGGATCTCAACACCATAGTTGCCCAACTTCCTAAATTGCACCAGACATACGCATCAGCGTTTGTCAAGACAGCTTTTGCAAAGGCATCGCTGTGCACAGACTTGAATGGAGTGTTATTCATCTCTTTAAATTAGGTTGTCTCTGTTGGCTGGGTTCCCATTACAGTTGCTGGAGATGTGGTCAATACAGCCGTAAGGCATCAGTCAGTTTATTCCAAAGTAGACATCCACATTTAGGTCAGATGAATCAT